>PYHX02000413.1:101456493-101493908 GCA_004302925.2 Cochliomyia hominivorax
TTTTTAAAAATTTTTTTCTTCATGCTGAAATTTTGTTACCAAACAAATGTGAACTCAACTTTAAATAATTAGGATTCCCAAAAAAAGCCGAAACATTTTTGTTAAAACTGGTTTTTGTCTTCAATAATTTCTGAGATTTCATCCACTTACTCTTTTCTTAAACTGTGAAATTCCCTATTGTTTTCACATTTTACAATCACATAAAAATAATTTGCTGCTATTAGCATTTTTTTGTTTGGCTGCGGTTTAAAAACCACAAAATTTAGCTTCTGTATTTTCAACAACACTTTTGGTTTATTTTACTTTTTACACCTTAAATTAAAAAAAAAAAACAAATTGAAAAACAATTATTGTTTTTAACAAAAACGTGATCATCTCCCACTTCCCTGGTTATGATCAAATTCTGTGTAAATCCCTTTTGCATTTCTATAATAAGTGTGATAATAATTCATTTAACATTATTATGTGGTTAAAACAATCTACAGATTTTTTTCTACAAAAACAACTAAAAACTTAAAATTGGCTTTAATTCCCTATATTCTACAGAGCACCACACGCAAACTTTACGACAATCTGTGGTCTATTTATAATAATGGATTATTTAAAGTTATTAATGAAAAAATATCAAAAACTTAAAATCGGCTGCAATACCTAAAATTAATCATAAATACAAAAAAGAACAAACGATAGAAAATGTTCCATAATGTCGATTCAATCTAATCTCTATTTCCTTCAATAATGTCCAACCGAATAAGATACAATTAATTTTATTTGAACTCTAAGCTGTGATCAATTTACGTTTTTCGAAAATACATTTTAACTAAATTAATGAAGTATAAAATTTGCAATCGTTTTTTTTATATGTCACTCTAAACAACAACAAAAATTAAATATAATTTGTGATCACTTTCAATTTTTCCAAAAAAAATATATATTTTACTGTAAATTAACAATAATTTGTGATCACTTTTTAATATTGAAATTTCTACCAATTTTTCTAGGGAATAAAGGATTTTGAAAAAAATTCTCTATAAATTCTAAAATATCACTCGAAACGCAAAAATAACGTTAATTTGTGATCACCTCGAATTTTCAAGCTACATCTATTTTTTCATTTAAATTCTTAAATATGACTTTAATTGTAAAGAATTAAATATAAGATTAATCTCTTTTTCCCTTCTTAAAGTTGTGGTATCCAAAAACTTTATCAATATTCTTGTCTTACAAGGCATAAATAATTTTACAATTTGTTCTAGTTAAACAAAATTAAATATTCGTTCCAATTTCTACCCTTTTTCCCCTCCTTTAACTAATATTTGATTGACCAGTTAAAGGATAAAATTCCTTTGGGATTTTTGTTGTTGGCAAACTGGCCAGTAAATGTAGTTTTAACCCCATAAACCATAAACTCATATAAGAGAAAATGACATATAAAAGATACAAGATTATGAAGAAATAAGTGATTGATTACCTTTGGATTCCCTAAAGGAACTAAAGAAATAATAAAAACGATAAAAAGGGTTTTATTTACACAATTTGTTATGGAACAAAAGCGTTACAAAAAAGAAGTTAACGTGTAATAATATTGCAAAAAAAAAACTAAAAGAAAACAAAATACAAAAACTAATAATAAGAAAATTAAACAGGATTAAAGACATATTTTAGTTTTTCCTTCTGGGTATGAGCCCAAAGGAGAGTGATCATTACAAGACATAAAATTAAATTTCTTTAATTTCACTTAAATAATCCCATAATGACTAGACATTATTTTTCAGTTAAGTAAATTTTGAAAATGATTTGTAAGAAATTAAAAACCAGTAGCTGAAGAAAAAAAATCAATTAGAAGGATGAATAAAATATAGAAAAATGGTAAAAAGAAGAATAATTATTTATAATTAAAATTAAAAGGTAAAAACGACACAAAATCTTAAAGCAAAATGCATTAATGCATTTAGAAAAATTTATCATTTGTTCACCGGGAAAAGAAAACCAGAAAGAAGATTCCAAATTAGAGAGTGGAAAATAAGAAAAAAGTCATCATTTTATTTATGCGTTTTTCTTAAATTGGAGAAGAGAAAAAACTTAAAAAAAATAAATACAAATTAGAAACATCATTAGAACCTTTTTTCACTCGTTACACTTGAGTAAATTACTTAAATCACGTAGAATTTAGGACAGACGTTTAATCAGACAGACATCTGGACAGACTACAGAAGAAAAAAAAACAAATTATAACAAATTAACTAAAAATGGTAAAAAAAGTATAAAAAGCAAGACAAAACTGAGACGTCGTAATGTTTATTTTTGTCTTGTTTTTGTATTTGTTGTAACGACGTAAATTAACATACATTTAGAAAAGTATAGAATGGCAAAGAGGGGCTCATCATCATCAGATCTTAATTTAATACTTTAACCACAAATGCAACCATTGCAACCAGGACCAGACCAAACCATTGCAACACAAACAAAACAGACTAAACATTGACAAGTCATGACGCCGTTTTTGTTTTTTTTTTTAATGAAAATATGCCCTACATGAACTACATGAACAACTGTAGTGACTCAAATAACACTTTATTATGAAAACAATAAATCACTTTGAATTTTCCCAAAATTATTGATTTTCCATAACTCACTACGAAGAACCTCTAAAAATACTAAGTATCGTGAAAAAGACTCTAATTGTTTAAACAACGATAATCTGTGATACCTTTTTAAAAAAACACATATTTTTTAATTTTCTAATCTATAACGATAATCTTGAATTTCAAAAATATTAGATTTGCTTAGGCATCTTAAATAAAACCCTAATTGTAAACATAACAATAAACTGTGATCAATATAATTTTTTGAAATTTCTATTTTTCGAAGCAAATAATCAACAAGCTGTAAATAACTAAATGTACTAACTCGAATTTACTTTAATCGCAAAAACAACTCTAATATGTAATTAAGTTTAAAAACTTTAATTGCAGTTCCAGTTACTCCAGTGCTAAATCTGTGATCCCTTAAAATTTAATAAAATGAAACTAATTTCATTAAAAATATATTATCAGAATTCTAAAATTTTATGTGCTTTAATAAATAGTTCTCTAAATGCAAAAATAACAATAATCGGTGATCATTGAAATTGAAAAAAAATATATATATTTTAAAGAAAAAATAATAAAAGCTTAAAATTATTTTGAGTTTCCGTAATAAAGCTAAAATCACGAAAAAGGATTATAATTCGTGATCACTTAAAATATTTTGAATTTATAATTTTTTTTCATAAAAATTTATAAGAAAACAAAAATTGTCCTCTATTTCTGAAATATTTCATGAGCAAAATTCAGGGATCTTGAAACAAAATTTAATAACAATTCAAGTCAATTCTTGTAGGTTCTCTCCAAATCGTTTTCTATCGTTAAGAAAAAGTAATTTTATTCTTTAATTTTATTTTTATAATTTTACCATCATTCAGTTGTGGTCTTTTGTTAAATGTAACATATATTTTCATTTTCTTCTTTTTTTGCTGGATTTTTTTCGCTTTTTCTGTTAGTTACTCCTCATCAAGAGTAACAGAAAACCAAATCAAGTCTAGTGCATTTTTTTGTTGCATGTTGTTGTTGTGTTATGTTATTTAAAAGATTTACAACAACTAAAAGATGTTTCTCAAGTTCTTTTGTTTTTTCATCAATTTGGTTAAATGTTGTTGTTGTTTTTTTAGAAGATATGGCGCGACGTCAGCGTGTGTCGTCGTTATTGTGGACTTAAAAGTTTTTACTCGACAGGAAAATTAAGAAAACTCTAACTCTGCTGCAATTACACATTTTCAAGTACCAGCAAGTAAAAACGGCGGCTTGAAAATAATTTAAAAAAAACCCTAGACAGACTGCCAAGACATACGGACGGACAAAGAAAGAGACACAGAAAAACGTCTTGCATTACAAATGTAATTTAATGCAACCAACCGCATTATTGAAGGGTCACTATTTTCTTCATTTTCATTTCTTCGCTGTTTTTATTATACATTTTCATTTACCTCATCTTCATTTAAAATTTAGATTTTTTTCTTCTAATTTAATGGATCTTGTAACTGGAAATTAGCGTAATTTCTTTTATTTATTTCATTTTACGACTATAAAAGTTGTAAATTTTTCTTTGTTTTAATAATTCTTTTTTTTATTAAAAAAAAAAAAACATAAAATATTTAAAAAATAAAAAGAAAAATAATTGAAAGTTTTAAATGTCTGTACGGCTTTAAGTCTTTTATCTTATTTTAAGAGGCGGTAAAAATATTGTGATTCACATTTGTCGGCTTATTAAGTTATAATTTTGAAAACCAACTACTGTTTGTGTTTGAAGTAATTAAAATTAATAATTATTTAATAATGATTAAAAGAGAAGTGACCTTTTATAGGTAACCAACGGTAATAGAGAAATTATAAGGTCTTAAGAAAACCTAAAAACGCGTAAGACTTTTAAGGCAGTAAAAGTTAATAATTACAGGAAATCAAACTTACCAAGTTTTACGAGTTATATCTGAAATTAAAAAATATATTTATTAAAATTGTATATATAATCGAATTTAAACTAAAAATAAAAAATTTAAATAACTACTGTAGTGACAGTCCTATAGAACGAAATTGAACTGAACTAGAACTGAATTAGAACTAAATTAAAACTTAACTAATACAGAACTAGAACTGAATTAGAACTGAACTAGAAATGAGCTCGAACCAAAATTGAACTGAACTAGTACTGAACTAGAACTGAATTAGAAACTGAACTAGAACTAATCTAGAAATGAACTTGAACCGAACTAGAACTAAACTTTAAAATGAAATTCTTGCGTTTTAATTTCGTGATTTTTTTCCGTAAATAAATTTTCTTTTCCCCAAAATACGTTATTAAATTTTTAAATACAAAATAAACAAATCATTATTATTATTATTTTTTTCTTAAAATAATCGTATAAAATTCTTTTTTGACTCTGTCTCTCTGGAATACGAAGTTTAGTTCTGCTATTAGTTTTTGGTGCATTAAGTCGTAAATAAAAATTAATTCTTTATTAAGACACTCCCATATAATTATTTTTAATGATAAACCAATGAAAATCCACTTAAAATAATAAATTGCTTCCACTTTTTACCTTTAAACTCAAAACACTAATAAATTTTGTTAATTTCTTGCTTTTTTAAAGGACTTTTTTTTGGGGAAAATTAGTTAATAAACAAATTTACACATAAATTACAATTTTCCACACCCGAAATTGTAAAAACACACACAAACCTACAGGAATGAGAAAAAATAAAAGGACATAAAAACCACAAATAAAAATACACTTAAGAAAATTTATGACCATTTTTTTTCCAAATAAAATCTACATACACAATTTTAACAGGATAATAATGAAGCAACACATGAGGGTCTTGGCAATAGAACTAGATTAATGAACGATAAGAATTAAATGAAAAATATGGTTCAAATACCAGATAACAAAAGACTCTAGTTAGTGAGGAAATAATCAAACCAACAAATTTATTTATATCTTCCTGTTCACAAAGGAGAAAAGGATGTAAAAGGTGAAGGTGTTTTTGTGTAAAAAAAGAAAACAAACAACAAAAAAATGTAATAATTAAAATTATAATATATTTTATTAGACATTTATTGCCTAAAGGAAACTAAAATATTTTAAAATTTTTATACAATTTAATCATGACCCAAACACTTGGTGATGTAGTCACTATGTTCAAGTGATAGAAAACTGCGGGATATTGTTTTGTGCCTTTTTTTAGATTTAGTGAATGTGTGTGAAGGTATTTGTTCTAAAATAATAAACAATAAAATTAACTCTACAATGTGTGGACATTTGTGGTGGTTTTTTAGGATTTTTAAGTTTTTAAAATTTATTATCTAAAACAAAACATTAAGGTCAATCGGTCGATGGTAAAAAAATGAAATTTATGATGAAAAACACCTGGAGGAAAGTTTGAAAGAAGTATTTTTATTTTTGTAGAAGGATGAAGAATTAAGATAATAAATTAGATTTCTCTTGAAGTTAAACTGAAGATTGAAATTAGGAAAAATAACAAAAAAATCATGCAATTCAACAGGCATTGAGAGCTTAAGAATTTTATGCCGTTAATTTAAGAGTTCTAGTTGAGTTCTATTTCTGTTCTTCAATATCCAATTTTCAAATTTTCTATAAAGTATATTTTATCCAAAATTTCCTATGCTAACAATTTTCACAAAAAGAATGTTTGACAAAAAAAATGTATGAATAATTTGATAATTAATCAAATTAAAATTTTCTTAAGAAAATTCTTGACCACTTTTCACGAAGAAATTCTGATTTTATTCAAAGAGAAAAGATTAATGATTTTTAATAAATCTCTATTATATCATCTGCGTCATATAAGAAAATGACTAAAATAAATAATAATGAAACACCTTGAGATAAAAGTGTCTGTGATCAACAATAAGCAGCAGCATCACTTTTGTCATCTTTAATAAAACAACAATAATTTTCTAAAGAAATTTGTTTATTTAAGAAACAAAAAGTAAGCAACTGGTCAATTTTCTAGTTTCCATTTCAGTCGATTTTACCCCAAAAACTAAAAGGGTGTTAAATAATAATAAATCTTAGGAGAAATAAAAGACGATAACTCATGTTTCAATTAATAAACATTTTGTTAGCAAAAAAACTTAAGGAAAACTTGTTTTTTTCCTTAAATTTTCAAAGGCCAAAGTTAATCCTTGTAAGTTTTGAGTATTTCAAAAACAAGTTTTTCTACAGATTTTGTATTTAAGAAAAAAAATAAATATTATGTCATCAATTACTTTTTGTAGACAACCGAAATGACTTTAACAAAAATCGCAATAATTTGCGTGAGATTGTTCTTTTTTTCCACAAAAACTGATGTTCTTTGGAAAAATTCATGACTTTTGTTTGTAAAAAGAGCTTAAATTGCTTTAAAATTTATTAATTTATGTTCTTTGACATTTATTATTGGAATTTAAGTTCAATGTCAATTTTAATGCGTTTTCTTTTTTCTAAGTTTCAAGAGGATTATTGAAATTTAAATGATTTAAACTTCAAGTTTGAATTTTTGTTCATAATAAAATCAAATGTATTTCACATGTTTTTTTTTTGTTAAATTTTGCCAAGATTCAAATCAAATACTTGACCTTAAACTTTAAAATGATCTTTTAATGATTTTAGAATACTTAACGGTTTATTTGACACTTGTCATGTGTTAACTTTCATATAAATGTTTGATTTTCTTTATTGTGAATTCCTATTAAATGACGAAATTATTTTTACAGATTTAAAAGCTAAATTCTGTAATTGAACAAAGAACTTAATATAATCTTGAATGTGGAATAGTAATTTATAGAATAATCATATTTTATGACATGTGTCAAAAGACTTTTAAGGTTCAGGGCAAAAAAGAACTCTTTTAGCAAAAATGTACGCTACACTTTATAAAATTAAATAAATATCACTTTTTAAACTATAAAATATATGGGTAATTCCCCCCCAGATTCCCCCTATGTGCATATCCAGTTATAGTTCGGTTCTCTTAAGATCGGTTTTGCTTCAGTTCTAGTTTATTTCTAGTTCAGTTCTGCTTTAGTTCTAGTTCATTTCTAGTTCAATTATAGTTCAGTTCTAATTCAGTTTTAGTTCAGTTCTAGTTCAGTTCCAGTTCTAGTTCAATTCTATTTCTGTTCTAGCACAGTTTTATTTTAGATCTTAGTCTAATTCTTTGTTAAATTCGTATTTCAACCCCTAATTAAATTCTATTTTTCAATTTCTGGTTCATTTCGGAAATCAATTTTTAGTTCTCTTCTTCTTTTAATCCCCAGTTCAATTCTGAATTTAATTTCTGGTTCAATATCCTTTTTTATTGATATTTCAGTTTGTTATTTCGTTTCGAATTCAGTTCGGATATCATATTTAGGGTACCTTTAATTCGATCTTTACTTTGGCTTACTTTTTTCACTTTCGAATTCCTGTTGTTTAAAATGATCTCTTTTATCCTTGAAATTGACAAATTCCTACTTTTATTTTGCAATTTTTAGTCTTTGTTTGAAACAAGGAATAACAAAAACAAAAAATACGTTTAAATAAAAAACACTTTGACACTCCTTTTTACAGTCGATTTGTGCTGATTTTGGCACAGTGTAAAAAGCTTTTGAACATGTATTTATTGTATGTCAATCACAGTCATAAGTGCACAGAAAAAAGTTTATATTATTTCAAGACAGATCCATTGTCTTGAAATAAATAATATTAATTTTATTGAAATAAAAATGCATTTCTATAAATGAAATCCACCTTTTAGCTCTACAAGTCACAAGCACTCCCCCTCTTGATTATGTCTGGCTGAGTCAAAAATAAACAACAAATAAAATATTGTGATAAATTTAACACTTTTTCTTCATAAATATGTAAATTGTAGTTTCTTTTGATTGTTTAATACATATTTTTTTAAAAAAGCCATGTGTTTTTTTTCTTCTTATGAATAATTTCAAAATTTATGTTATAAAAATTGAATTTATTTATCATTGAAAATGTAAATATGGAGTTTAAATTTATACCCCCAGGAGTGTGTGTCTTCTAATGCACTTTAATGTGTATGATGTCAAACATTTCTAATCGGTGCATTTGTTTGGGGGGGGGGGAGTTTAAAAAGAGAACTTGTTGTAAATTATGCATTTTAATTAGCTTTTTAATCTCAACATTTATTTATTTTTGTCATTGAATTAATGTTGCATTCTTGAAATGATTCCAAGAAAAATATTGTTGATGGAACTGATATTTTTATGTCAGAAGAAAAAACTTTAATTTTATGAAAAAGTATTAATAAGGGGAATTACAACAAATTGTTTAAAATGTTAAAGGTTTTTAGAATTGTTTTAATCACATACATAAACAAGAGAAAAGTTAAAAATATATAATTTTTTATTCTATCAACATCTTTAACTTACTACAGTGCTCGTCCAGCAGTACGAACGCTCTTTATTATTAATTTCCAATAAAAAATTTTGCATTCACTACTTTATAGTAAAAATAGCCAGATCATTTTCTCTATTCGATATTATGAATGTTGATATTTTATAAGATTTTTTGTTTTATTTACATGACGTTGAAGTTTTTTTTAAGTATTTTGTGTTTTTAACTGTCAAAATGTTGCAAGTATAACGATAACATATAATGCTATGACGAATCGGCTATGATGAATCTTTAATACTCTCCACAACAAATGCTTGAGATGTAAATACGTTATGTTTCGTACAAACACTCCCAAACGTATACAATGTCTACAAGTTTTTCTTAAATATAACACGGAACATTTAATGAATCATAAAATTAGTTAAATGTTTGGCTACAACTTTTTGGTTGCATCAGATATCTATCGGTCTATATCATTTAATATGCTGAACCGATTTTGCTGGTTAAAACAGAAAATATTTCAGGACTATAATGATACTTAGGCCACATTTCATTGAGCTCTGTAAACTTTTGTAGATAAAAGCGTGCGAACAACAGACAGACGGACATAGCTAAATCAACTCAGATTTTGATTTGATGCTAGAATATATGCCCTTTTCACCACTTGTGATGGTAGAGGTTACAATATAAATTAAAAATTATGGCGGGCCAACTATGGATTATTCAAATCCATGTATAATAATTAAAATATAACGCCGCTGCTGAATAATTCCTTGAGTTCCTTCAAAAATCGCTATAGACTTTCAAGTGGTGAATTTAAAAGAAATGCAAGATGCACTTTACGAAATAAATTTCTTAATCACAATCCATTAAGAACAATTAAATTGCAATGCTGTGAACCTGCTTAAAATTGCTACAATGGTCAGTTTTGTGCCAGTTTTGTGGTGGGGAAATAAATTTTAAAAAGCGTTATGGAATATGATTATTAAATGAGTCTAGTGAGAAATTATTCACCTCGATTGAAATTCTTGTGACATTCGTAATAATAAATTAGCGTCTACTATTATAGAGCATGAAATAACGAAGCAATATTTAATGCGAATGAATCTGTACTCTACTGGAAAATGTTGTATTATTTAAATTGAAACATAAAAAAGACGTTATTCAATAAAACGAATTTTTTGATAGTACGAAAATGCCTGATAATTCGCACTAACGGAAGTTAATTTTCCATTTTTTAATTAATCATAAACATTAAAAACGTTAAAATTTGCATCACTGTGTTCAAACAGTTGTTTTGTTTACATTGTATTTCTTTCTTAATCTATTTTGTTTTTGCATTAAATTCTTTATTGTTTTGTTTTTGCTTCTACTTACGCTCATTGAAATAATGTTATTATTATAAGCAACAACAACATAAGCAGATTATTTATAAACCGAACGCGTCAAATCGAAGATTATACACTCGCGAAATTTTCAATAAACTTGTGACGTCATCACTCAACTAATGGAATCTCAATTAAAATATGCACTCATTGAAAAAAAAAAAACAAACAAAAAACAAAAACAATTTACTCTAACCCGTTATGAGAAAAGAAAGCACAAACATTTCCACACAAACACTAATAAATTTCTTATAACAAAACACATGATTTTTGTTGCTTTTTTATCTGCATCAAGAAACGGAGCAAAAAAAAAACATCAACAACAATAATTAAAATTAATTTAGATTATCGGCATTTCACTTTTTAATAATAAATTATATTATCATTTTTCTATATTTAAACACGATTCTATTTATTTTCTTCAATATGATTTTCTTCTTTTTGAAATAAAACAACAACTTTTTCATGTGTTGTTGCATTTGCCAAACACTTTTTCATTTTCATATTTTTTAGACTTTTATGGTGCTTTTGCACTTGATTTAACTTTAAAAAACTTTTTCACTTATTTTATTTATACTTTTTCTTAATAAATATTTTTTTATCAATAAACACTTTTTAAAAAATAAATAAATTAATTTATCAATGATTTATTGAACAAACGAAGTCAAACGTGCGGACGATCAAAAGAAAACTAAATTAATGACAAGTTATTTTTAGCGAATGACGTATTACGCGTGGGAAAAACAATAATAAGGTGGCCAGATGGCTAAAAAAACTGTGAGAAATAATAAATAATAATAAAAACTCTGAAATAAATAATTTTTAAAAATGTGAAATATTCCCTCTCAATAACTGGAAGTGAATCTTTAAAAGCAAAATTAAGGTGAGTGAAAATGTTTGCAATATATACAGAGTAATATTAAAACAAGTCAATCTTTAATATGTAATACCCTGCTACACATTGTTGGTTATTTGTAGTACCTGCTAAAAAGACCCTCGTATAATTTCAATTTTTATTTATATTTATATTATTTAAATATTAAAAACAATTAAAACTTTATATTAATTCAATATCAACGAATATATACGATTTAGTCACTTTTAAATGATATTCGAAAGTGGAGGTTTTATGGAAGCTATGGATAACAGTGGCCGATCCTCATAAAACTTGGCACTTTTCTTTAGATTATAAAATCACCAATTTCAATAGGCATCGTCCTCTTTAAAACTGCGATCCCCTTTGCGAACAAGTTTTACATGGTCGGCCAGATGGATGGATGTGGATAAATCGACTTAAGATTCCAAATCAAACAATATCCTTAAACGTGAGTGTAAGTTTTCTATAGAAAACTTAACGTGAGTGTTAGTTTTCTATAGAAAACTTTACGTGAGTGTTAGTTTTCTATAGAAAACTTTACGTGAGTGTTAGTTTTCTATAGAAAACTTTACGTGAGTGTTAGTTTTCTATAGAAAACTTTACGTGAGTGTTAGTTTTCTATAGAAAACTTTACGTGAGTGTTAGTTTTCTATAGAAAACTTTACGTGAGTGTTAGTTTTCTATAGAAAACTTTACGTGAGTGTTAGTTTTCTATAGAAAACTTTACGTGAGTGTTAGTTTTCTATAGAAAACTTTACGTGAGTGTTAGTTTTCTATAGAAAACTTTACGTGAGTGTTAGTTTTCTATAGAAAACTTTATGTGAGTATTAGTTTTCAATATGATAAAATTTTAGGTATAAAATTTTAATTATGAATAAATTTAACATAATTTTATGGATTTTTCCACTACATTTAGATTTCTTTTAAAAATATTATAACCTCAAAATTGTGTTTTATTTAAAAAAGGAAACCGGTTATTTTAACCTAATTTTTTTGTATATAAATAGAGAAAAGACATTAAACGATTTTTTGCTTTTAAGAAGAAAATAAAAGAAAATGCAATAATTTCCGCTTCATATGACCGCTGGTCATAAATATTCAAATATTTGTTGACGCATCCCAAGAAAAGATATTAAAATCCTGTTTTGTAAAATAATTCCAGGATGCTGCAAAGTAGAAAAAGGGAAACTTGTCAAGCATCAATCATATACGGGGTAATTGCATCATAAGATTTTTAAAGTAAAGGAATTTTTTAGGAGGGGATTTTTTTCGGTTCGGACAAATTTGCATAAAAAAGCAACAATTGTCTCATTTTTTAAGAAAATTGTTTTCTATTTAAATAAATTTCATGTTTAAATCTACTAATTATGTTGAAATAAATGAATGAATGAGTGAGTAACGTTTTACATAAATTTCAAAATATGAGTCCCATTAGGGTTGTTTAAATGGTCGTGTATTGGTCATGTTCTAAAATGGTCCTTCTTCCTGTTATTTTAAATGTATTTTATAAATTACTATTGGTCTCTACACTTTTAGTCCTTTCAACACAATTGTCCTAGTGTCATTGTCTTCATTATTATGTTCATTATCCCAGTTAATGCCGGTCTATCTCTCTGTGGAAGTATTTAGGTTCCCCCTTTGCCGTTCATCTTGTGAGGATGTTTATATTTATGGCATTTCCTTTTTTCTTTTTGAGCCGTTCCAGGATTGTGTGAGTCAGTTAAAGGGTTGTAACTAATGTTTCAAATTACCAAACTGTTGAATTGTCATTTAATTTAATGTTTTTTGTATTTTTTCTATTTTTTTTTTTTTTTTTTTGAAAAACAAAAAAGATTTATTTAGTTTGAGTCTATTTTGCACATAAAAGGGTTAAATTTTTAAATCATTTAAATGCTTAATGGACTTTAAGTATAACGTTGCCGATATTTATGATCTTGGTTTTCATTTGGCATTAATGATGGGAATTTCAAGAAAATTTCGTTATGGTTTTGTGTGTGTACTTTTTTAAGGAAATGGAACATTTTGAAATAAAAGAAATGGAAATGAATTTAAAATATTTTAAGAATAATTGACATCACTGCTAGTTCCTTTTTTGTGGAAGAATAGTTACCAGATCAATAAAAATGTTAGTCGGGAAATCCGGTTTAATTAATATTGAAAGTAATATTCTATACAAAATTTAACATGAATAAAGATTTTTTATAAGAGAGAAATTTTGTTTAGAAAGATAAAATTGAACGATGACTTAAGTCATGGGAAGATTTCCTACAGAAAAATTAAAGTAAGTGAATTTTTACTAGACTTAAGGGAAAAAATTTTGCAATTTCTGTAATGAATTTAAGTGAGTGACACTTTCTACAGAAAAGTTGAGACTGAAAATATTTTTTTTTTAAATTTACATGACTATTTTGTTATAGAAAAGTTCCTTATTAGGTGACTGACAATAATTTTGCGTCAGTTCTACAGTTTTTCTATAGAAAAAGTTGCGTGAGTAAAGTTTTTCTATAGAAAAAGTTGCGTGAGTGAAGTTTTTCTATAGAAAAAGTTGCGTGAGTAAAGTTTTTCTATAGAAAAAGTTGCGTGAGTAAAGTTTTTCTATAGAAAAAGTTGCGTGAGTGAAGTTTTTCTATAGAAAAAGTTGCGTGAGTAAAGTTTTTCTATAGAAAAAGTTGCGTGAGTAAAGTTTTTCTATAGAAAAAGTTGCGTGAGTAAAGTTTTTCTATAGAAAAAGTTGCGTGAGTAAAGTTTTTCTATAGAAAAAGTTGCGTGAGTGAAGTTTTTCTATAGAAAAAGTTGCGTGAGTGAAGTTTTTCTATAGAAAAAGTTGCGTGAGTGAAGTTTTTCTATAGAAAAAGTTGCGTGAGTGAAGTTTTCTATAGATATATTCTGTATATAAAGTTAGCTAATAATTTATTTTAACTTGAGTTGTTCCATGAAGAAATTTTAAGTAAAAAATTATTTTTTTCTGAAAATATTAGACTGAATTTTTTTGGTGAATAATAAAAAATTCATGAATCAGACTTAATTATTAAATACTTAAGAAATATTATAAAAATCAATATTTTTTATTTTAAAAATGTGTTAATTTTGTGACAGACCAGATGACGCTAAAAATATTCATAAATGATATTTAGTTCACCATATAAGTGAGGACTCCATGTAGTGAAACATAAAACATGAATGGCAAAAGAACAAAGCGGTCAATGTCAATGACAGTGATTTGTTATGACACTGAAAATTTAGCGCAAAATTGAAAATATAAAAAAAGAATAGAAATAATTGATTTTTTTAAGTGACTTAAACTTTGCATCATATTGACGTGATTGTCGTGAAGTGCTTTAAGTTTTTAAACAAATATTGAAAATTCTTATTTTACAAAAAATAAAGACATTAAATTTATTTTTTTTTATTTATTATTTTTAACATTAAATTTAAATCATAAAACTGTTGAGCTTAACAAGTCATTAGTTGTCAAATGACCAAAGACATTTCGATGGAACAGAAAGAAAAAAGTAATCATTTGATGGAATTGAAGATTGTTTTGTACATTAAATATATTTTCCAACTAAATGAAACAGGTCCCAGTATTCCTTCAGGTCAATAAAATGGATTTTTATTTAATGTTTTAGCTGCTGACGACGATGATGACGGACTGGATGACATTGATTTTATTTTGGCTCATATTACACTATAATAATGTTTATATTTATTTTTTCACGTTTGATTTGTTTCGACATTTATATTTCGCTGGTTCCCATTCACGTCTTCTTTTTTTTTGTAATTTCGTTTAAAACGATATTGCATTAATTTATTGATGGTAGACAATTGATAAAAATTCTTTATTGTTGTTAAAATATCATTAGTTATAAAAATTGTAGGTGCAAGTAATTGCTTCCCATATGGGGAGTCATGGCGTGACTTGTTATATCGAAAAAAACATTTTAAGACAAAAAATGAGAATAAAAAATTTAGAAAGGATATTGAACCAAAAATAATAAAAATGTAATTAGTGAATTGAAATTAAATATAAAGTTAAAATATTTTCAGTGAAAAACTTAGAACTCGTTATTTTCAATATTCAATTACTTTAGATTTTCTGTAAGAAGAGTTCAATCAATTTCAGATTTCTGCAGAAAAAATTTCCTCATATTAAGTTTTTTTTATAGAAACACCTCAGCCACATTAAGTTTTTTATAGAACAACTTCACTCACGATAAGTGTCAATGGAAAAACTTCACTCACGTTAAGTTTTCTATAGAAAAAATTCTCTTACGATAAGTTTTTATTGAAAAACTTCACACACCAACAAACATATTTTACATTTTATATAGAAAACCAACACTCACGTTAAGTTTTCCATAGAAAACCAATACCATCATTATGTTTTTTAAAGAGAAGCAACACTCACCTTAAGTTTTCTATAGAAAACCAACACTCACGTTAAGTTTTCTGTAGAAGAACAATACTCACGTTAAGGTTTCTATAGAAAATCAACATTCACCTTAAGTTAAACAATACTCTCGATAAGTTATCTATAGAAAACCAACAATCACGTTAAGTTTTATATCAATATTCACGTTAAGTTTTCTGTAGAAAAGCAACTCTCACGTTAAGTTCTCTACAGAAAACCAACACTCATGTTAAGTTATCTATAAAAAACCAACACTCACGTTAAGTTTTCTATCAATATTCAAGTTAAGTTTTGTAAAGAAAAGCAATACTCACGTTAAGTTTTTTAAGGAAAACCAACACTCACGTTAAGTTTTCCATGGAAAACCAACACTAAATTAAATTTCCTATAGAAAACCAACACTCACGTTAAATTTCCTATAGAAAACGAACACTCACGTTAAATTTCCTATAGAAAACCAATACTCACGTTAAGTTTACTATAGAAAATTAATATTAACGTTAAGTTTTATATAGAAATACAATACTCACGTTAAGTTATCTATAGAAAATCAACATTCACGTTAAGTTTTATATAGAAAAACAATACTCACGTTAAGTTATCTATAAAAAACCAACACTCACGTTAAGTTTTCTATAGAAAACCAACACTCATGTTAAGTTATCTATAAAAAACCAACACTCACGTTAAATTTTCTATCAATATTCAAGTTAAGTTTTGTAAAGAAAAGCAATACTCACGTTAAGTTTTTTAAGGAAAACCAACACTCACGTTAAGTTTTCTGTAGAAAACCAACACTCACGTTAAATTTCCTATAGAAAAACAACACTCAAGTTAAATTTCCTATAGAAAACCAATACGTTAAGTTTACAATAGAAAATCAATATTAACGTTAAGTTTTATATAGAAATACAATACTCACGTTAAGTTATCTATACAAAATCAACACTCACGTTAAGTTTTATATAGAAAAACAATACTCACGTTAAGTTATCTATACAAAATCAACACTCACGTTAAGTTTTCTATAAAAAATCAACACTCTCATTAAGTTTTCTATAAAAAACAACAACTCACGTTGAGTTTTCTATAAAAACCAACACTCACTTTAAGCTTTCTATAGAAAAAAACTCATGTTGTTCTAGATATTTACCCACAATGAGTTTTCTATATGAAAATTTTTACTTTAGAAAATTGTTATTGTTCTCTGAGAATTATTCACTCACGTTAAACTCTCTATAGAAAATCTTTACCGACATTAAATTTTAATTAGAAAATCTTTACATGTGTGATTCATAGTGATCACTCACTTTAATTAATCTCCAGTTATGGAAACATTAATGTGAATTACTTTTTAATTTGATTTCTTTCCTTATGCCACAAATTGAAGCGCCATTTAATGACATTTTGCTACTTTTTAAATTGTATTTACAATAAAATGTCCAAAATTGGAAAAGATCATTAATAAAAATCAAAATATGAAGGCGTAACGAATAACGTCACGTTTCGTGATTAGTTATGTCATTTGTTGGTATTAAAACTCATTCGTAAATATTAAAACATTTTGTAGAGTTTTGAGATGAAAAGAGAAAAAATAAAATTACAAATGATAAGAGATGTAACAGAAATCAAGAAAATGACTACAAAAAGGATTAATTTTACATGAATGATTTTTAAGAAAAGGAATTGAGAAAAAAAAAACAAATTAGTTTTAATCCAAAAAAGAAATCATTTAAATGATGGTGGCATGTCTCATCATATAGAAATTGTAACAAGGATGACAAATTTTATTAATTATCCTTGATGAAATAAGTGAAATCCAAAAAGAGGATGTGGTTAAATATAAGGAAAATAAGAATAAAGAAGAAAAAATAGGAATCATACTTACTCATGTGTATGTGTATGTAACGTATAGTCTCCAAAACGGCTGGGCCAATTTTAATGAAATTTTCACAGAGTGATCCCAATATACCCGCAAGAAATATACTCTATAAAAAATTCCGGGGGAAGGGGTACTCCCAATACAAATATTGATTATCGAATATCTAAAGATCTCTAACAGCGGGAGTTTTCAAATTTGGTCTACTCTACTCATTTCTGGACTTAACGTAGGGCGAATAGGACTAGAGGAAGGCGTACCACCATATAATGAAAATAGCAATTAACGAATGTTTAAAGATATATTTCCTTAAGGATCTGTTTTACTGAACAAAATTAGGGAACAAATTTGGTCACGATCACTTTTTTTAACACACGTCGTGTTTTGTGAAGTTTCTTTCGAGATCTAATACTGAGGAGAATTTTTGTGCAGCAAAGAGCACCGGGTAAAAGCAAGTTATTTTATAAAAATTTCATAAATCTTTAAAATTTCTCAATATTTTATTTTATAGTTTTATGAAAAACTTGTTGCCCCAAAAATTGGAAAAACCATTAAAAATTTTTTATTTCCTTGGAAAACCATTAAATTTGTTGTTAATTAATTTTATTCTTAAGAAAAACTGTCTTTAAAAATACAATAAACAATTAATTTTCAGCAATATTTTAAAATAAAGATCTAATAATTAAAAATTTTATAATTAACACCATATTTTCCCCAACACGCTTCTTGAAAAACATGTGACAAGCATATCATTGCTCCAGATTCTTTATAGTCCGGTGGAGAACAGAAGCTATCACTTGAACTATTAGTTTAGGGGTCTTTTAACACATGACATTGACACCCACCAACTAAACTATGAAACATATTAATGTGTAGGGAAAATAAAGTGTCACGTCATGCCTAAAAGCCAACAATTTAATATGCTGTAACCCCAACTTCAACAAATAATAAAAATGTCAAACAAATAATTATGTAACAGAAAATATTCCATATTCCATACTTTTAGATTTTCCTTCTTAACACGTGTTTTAAGTCAAAGATTTGAATTTAAAAATTGAGTTTTCTTTTCTTTTGAGTTTTCCAAAAAAAAAGGGGAAAAGAAAGATAAGAAAATCTTAAAAACCCTTCTTGATTCCATTCTCGTTCCAAAGTTTGACACTTAATTATCTAATGTTCTTCTCTTCGCATTTCATTTATGTGACATCATATTGTGCTCCTAATAAGACATCTTTTCTTAAAATTCAAGAAAAATGTCAAGTGTTCCCTTTTCGGGTAAGAAAATTGACACGTGATTTTTGAGATTGAGATTTTTGGGTTTCTTTCCATCTTCAAAACAATTGAAAATTATTCTTTCATTATCAAGATAAATGACTGTTTAACTCAAGATAAATTTTCCTTGGTGAACAATTTTTTTTAATTATTCATAAAATTAATTAAGTTTTTAAAGTAAACAGAAAGATTTAGTGAAATGGAAATTGTTTTAATTAAGAAAATAAGTTTTTGGAAAATGTCTTAGATTGATAACAAATTAATGGAAAAGTAAAAGAATTAAAATAAGTTAAAATTAATAAATTTATTTAAAAAAGCACAAAATTTTAAAGATAAATTTCATTTGTCACTTTAATGACATTTCGGAGAAAAATTCTCAGTCACCTTAAAATTTATTTAGTACATCAAAACGTTAATTTTTTTAAGGAAAAATTCTCTCAAGTTAAGAGATTTTTTCAAAATGTAACAACCACGTTAAACTGTCTTTAGAGAAACAACACTCACGTAAAGCTTTCAATAGAAAACCAATACTCACGCTAAGTTTTCTATAGAAAAACTTCACTCACGTTAAGTTTTCTATAGAAAAACTTCACTCACGTTAAGTTTTCTATAGAAAAACTTCACTCACGTTAAGTTTTCTATAGAAAAACTTCACTCACGTTAAGTTTTCTATAGAAACACTTCACTCACATTAAGTTTTCGATAGAAAAACGTCACTCACGTTAAATTGTCTGTACATAAACAACAACATTAAATTTCTATGGAAAACTATGGAAGAGCGGCTCTTACGTTATGTTTTTTTTTTATTTTTACTTAAGTTAATTTAATCTAAACTCTTCTCTCAATATAATTCTTCTATTGAAAATCTCAACTCACGTTCAGTTTTCTACGAATAACATCTACACACGTTAAGTCCTTTGTAAACAATATATGTTTTTCTTTAGAAAAACTATGGCTTTTTGTACAAGATTTTTATAGAAAAAAGTAAGTTACTGAGAAACGTCTATAGAAAATATTTCTATAGTTAAAAATTTCTCTAAAGCGACACGAGAAATTCTTGTTAAAAGATTTAAGCTCTTAAAAAGTGTACCACAAAATTTTTCTCAGAAATAAATCTGAGCCACTGTAATTTTTTCTAATACTTTTTCTATTTAATTTAAAGTTTTTTTTAAAACAATTTCGTATTACTTAAGTTAAGCAGTCACGTGACTTTTTTAAGCATTTAATTTAAAAAAATATTCTTCTAAAAATAACACCTTTAGTATTTTCTAACTTAAAGATTTTAATATGATTTAATTTTATTGTATCGCCTGAAAAGGAAGAAAATACGTATATTTAATTCTGCAAAGAAAACCTCATAAAATATGCTCTGATCCCCTCTTTCGAAAACTGGATATAAAGAAGTCATAAAAATCTACTAATCGTAGATTTTAATTTCCTTACAGGTGCTGAGAATATAAAATAATGTCTTTGGCATTAAATAGTATTAAAATTTTTATATTTATACTGAAATAAAGTAGAATTATTTAAACCACAGAATTTAGTTTATTTAAGGAGATTTAGGAGAAAATAAAGTAGGACGTATTAAAATTGCTTTATAAACGTTTATTATAATAAAATAATTTTTGAACAAAATTATTTCATTGAATTCAATTGATTTTTCAAAATTTAATTGAGCGTTAATTATTTTTCAAAACGTTTAATGACAATAATGTCATTTTAAAAGTGTTAAAACTTTTAAAATAGACGATCATTATGTTACGCAATATTATTGATATTAAATTCGATTAGTCGAATTTTCAATTGTGACATATTTATTTAGGGCTTCTTTTCTATAAAAGTCAACAACAAAAGGCCAAAGCCGAAACTAAATCAAAAAAGGCAATAACGTAGAGATTTTTGTCAAGCACTCAAACACTTGAATGCACACATACAGACATACACTTAAATTTAAACAAAAATAAACATGACCCATGTGGTTGAAGCGGCATGAACTACAGATCAAAAAAAAAAAAAAAAAAGAGGAAAAGAAAAAATTATTTAAGCGCAACAAATTTACACCCCAAAATGAAAAATTTTAAAAATAGTTTAAATCTAAATAGATACAATAACATACATATGTGTTACCTTTATACATGTATGATATCCTTGTTTGGACAAAGGATTTCTTTCTGTGAAACATTATCGTAAATTAACAACAAAATCATAATCAGACAATTTTTATCACTGTGTTAGTTTTGAAAAATAAAAATTGTTCATAAATGGAAGTTATGTTTGTTGATTAGATTTCCTTTCTTTCTTTTTATCTGTGTATGGTTGTTGTAGTATATGTGTTATTTAAAAAGGACAACCCTTAATGTAATGACCTCATTATCATCTTTATCCTTTATGTGTCCATTTAAGCGGGGATTTTTATCATTTAAAAGAGATTTTTATTTTATCACTGTCACTTGGACAGTTTGTAATAAAAACTTATGAGAGTTTTTGTGACAATTTTTTGATTTGAGAGAATGTAAGTATTTGAAGTGCACAGTGGGTAAGAATCAATTAAATGATTCCTTCAAAAATTTAACAAAATTCTTCGAAGTTTAAAAAATTATTTTGTTTATTTAACCCATATTTTTAAAGTTCCAGTTCGGAAGGGTCAAAATATTACTTAGACCTTTGCGAGCTGGAAGAAAATGCTAGAGAAATAATAAGATCTTTTGACAATATCGACTCCAAATAAAATTTAAATGAAAAATTGTGCTTATTTTGGAAGTTATTTTCAGGTTAAAGTCAGAATTTTAATATAAAATTATTCAAAATCATAAGGATTTAAGTGGTTTCTTGCATGCTTTGTTTTGTTAAAAGTTTCTGGAAAACCTCCTAAAGTTTTACAAAGTTTCTGATTTGACATATAAAAAGGATCAATATTTTCATGATTTAGGAGAATCTGAACTGCTTTTGTTTTTTGGTAATTTGTATAAGTCTGGAAACGCATTATGAAATCACAATGTTCATATTCCGAACAGTTTAAATATTTTTTTGATTATTTATTATTTATTTATTAGTGATATGGAACAATCGCTCAGAGAAGTTTTAAGAAATGTCCTCAATAAATTCGTGCAGGTCGAATAAGCGAGAATCTGGACATATTCTCTTTTGGCAGTGTAGCAATACAGAGGCCTCAATTGAAATAGGTCGGGGGAAACGTGTTAGCGAATTTATATTTATTCCTTCAAAGTTTAATTGTATACAAAATATACCTTTTTTGAAGAGTCTGATCAGATTCCTTGTTTGTATTTAAGACTTTTTGACAGGTCAAGGAACCTATTTAAAAATTTTTAGGTCATAAACAAATTAAACCAAAAATATGATTTAATTTCTGAACATTTGTCTGAGGAGTCTCTTGTGAGTCGAAAAAAGTTCCCTCAAATAATAATTAAAAATGTTTGCAAATAAATACTGGATCTGAGAAAATCAGAACGTAAATTTGTAACAAACGAAGTGTTAATTTCGCAAAATTCTATAACTGTTACAGTCCGAATATAATAGAGTATGGAATTTTGGGATAGGGCACGGGGGGAATAGTATTCTCTTACAAGTGGAATTTTTTAATATCTTCCCACAATTATGTGGAGGAGTATACTAAATATGTGGAATAGCCGACTTTAGCAATCTTAAGTGGTTTTGATATATTTTGGAAAATATATCAAAATTGTACCAAGTTGTTATATAATTTGGGTAGATGAGATCCTAAATACCAATAATTCGAAAACTATGACCCACAAAACTTGATTATTTTAATAAAATTTGTCAAACCTGATGTATGGTAAAGCAATATAAAATTGTATGCACATTCCATTAGTTCTGCTTCTGTCCCACTGTGTTATGAAGCTTTACTAAACCGATTCGTTAAAGATCGTAAATTTTTAAAAATAACTAAATAGATCCTTTAAAAATACACAAAGTAGCGTTTTTGGATAATAAAATAATAATGACCATTTGAAAAATCTATAAAATAAACGATATTTGTGTAAACTGGGGGAGATATTAACCAAGAGAAGGAGAGGGTGGAAAAATCAACACCTGCCTTAAGAATCGAACAAACTGACTCTTTTTGATAGACCAACGAAAAAAAAGTCAATTAACTTATAAATTAAGCTAGAAACCAGGAAAATCCAAACTTTTCCAAAATTACATGCGGGTCTTAAATAATTCCAAAAATAGAATTTTCCATTAAACGTAGAAAATCAACATGTAAATCAAGATTGTTTTACAACAAGATAAACCATCAATTATGATCATTGATGATGATGATTATGATGATGAATTCTTTTAAATCTATTAACTTCAAATCAAGGGGTTAAGAAAACGAAAAAGGGGTTGTGCTATTTATAAATATTAAGTGGCCCGCATAATAAAGCAATTTATTTAAATAAAAACTATTCGGGTTTAAACACGAATTTGAAAACTCTTTTATTTTCATTTTCGCATGAATATCAGATGAGGTGTGAATTACAAAAAAAAACTATAACTTTTGATAACTGAAGAATCAAGAAGACGAAAAGTAAAATAAATAAATTTACATAATCTTGAGAACAACGGGAGAAAATTTCTGGGAAAACTGAAAAACCACTTATAGATACAAACAAAAGAAATGTTTTCCTTCTTATCGGTGATAAAGTTTATTTTTTCTTTTTTATATGAAATATTGCGTTAATGTGTTGCTTATTCATATTGCAACATTTGTTTGTGTGAGGGTATATTTTGAGGGGTACTTTTTTTTCTTTTTTGTTTTCTCAGTACTCTGGGGCATAGTTTTTTATTATTTTTATCAGTGAATTTTGAAAATACGAATCGCTATTTGAAAAAAGAAATTATCTTTAAACTCACAAAAGGTTTGCAACATTTTATAATGATTGAGGAAAGTGTTCACAACACTTTGTATCTTATTAAAAAATGTATTTTAGTTATACCCTACAGCACCGTAGTTGGTTGGAGTATTTTGTGTTTGAGCTGATGTTTGAAACATATAGAAAAAATGGTATAACAGCCACTTTTAAGTATACCGTTCAGAATGTGATTCCGAGTCGATTTAACGATGTCCGTCCATCCGTCTGTCTGTCTGGCTGACCATGTAATCGTTGTGAACACCCTACTGGTTGTAGTAAGTAAATAAATCCAAGCTATCTGAACTGATTTAGTTTTTTTATGTTTATCTGACGATTCCATATTTATTACAAGTCCAAAAGGGATCATTTTAAAAATTTTAGGAATATTCGGGATTTAATTCATGATCTCGCATAAATTTCACATAAATGTAACTCCTACTTAATCATAAATTATTATAGAAATTATACGAGGATCAATCATATGCTAGCAACAGTGTGGTGTAGGGCTTGACCGACTATAATAACATTTTTATTTGTTTTTTTCCTTTCTCTTTATTCTTCATATTTACTTTCTTTCCCTTTTTGTAGCGCTCAAACACTTCGTTACATTCTTCCTAAATTACCCTTATTTAACGTGTTTTTTATTATTCCTTAATATCATAAAAAACGATGTATAATTTTCTTTATATATTATTTTTCTTATTTATTATTATAATTTTTTTTAATAAATTACCAACAATTTATTTTATATTGTAAATGTGATGTCATTTCGGAAATATTTAGCATTATTGGTTGTTATTATTTTCATCATAGAATTATTTATGTTAATCTAGATAAAAATACATTTATTCTCTTTATTGGCTTATAAAGATAATTTTTTAAAAAATTATTAGAAATTAAATGTTATATGTTTTTTTAATAATAAAAGATAAAAAATGTCATAAGATTTATGTCAAAACATTGAAAACAAGTTGGACAATAAAGTAAAATTCAGAAAGAAAATATCATAATTTATCAGTCCCAAAGTTTAATTTGTGTTTTAAAAAAGGTATTTATTAGTTATGATTGATCTGGTATCCACTTCCTGAAATGAACCAGTTCGTGAGCGTCAAGTACCGTTAGAAATCACAAGATATCGATTCAAATAATTCAGAATTGATTAACTAAATTAAATTGTATGCAATTTAATTTTATGGAATGTGGTGTTATGCTTTGGGTGTCTATGGATTGATATATATATATATATATATATATATATATATATATATATATATATATATATATATATATATATATATATATATATATATATATATATATATATATATATATATATATATATATATATATATATATATATATATATATATATATATATGTTGTTGATTATCGAATATCTAAATAACCACTTTATCGAAAATTTTTGAATTTGGACCCAATAACTTTTTCAATACAAAATGTGGGGCGAATATAATCAGGGGTAGGGTATAAGGTAGCCCTCATACAAAGCAAATTTTTATCACCGAATTCTTAAGAACTATAACAGCGAGAATTTTCAAATTTGGTCCCAACCAAACTCTGCTTGTACATCTCCACATATATTTAGAAGATTTACCAAATATAATAAGAGAATTTTTGTAAAGAATTATGATGACAGTTATTTTGTCGATCTTTATAATTCAATGTTGATCGCCTCGAGTACATCAACTTTGAAGGTAAATTTTTTGCTCCCTGGTTTCACTAAGAATTTGTATTTTTCAGATAAATAGGAAAACACCTCATGAATGTTCCTGTGAAATTTTAAAACAAAATTACAGAATTATTTCCAAAAAAACCGTTATGTAAGCGCAATACTGCGTTTATAAGAACACGCTTGTTTGTGAGTGTAATTATACCCTGAACTCGGGTTAAAATCTTTTTGTTAGTTAAGTTTCAATCCAATTAAATGAAACCAAATTATTTGTTAATTTCTTTCTTTGTATTTATTAAAATTAATTGAGTGGAAGTAACTTTTCCGTAGGTTTAACCCAAAAACGTTGCGGTAGATTTTAATATGATTAGATTTTTTCGAAATCAAAATAGAAAAAATGGACTTAAATAAAATTTGCATATTAAAATCATGAGAATTAAAAATCTGAAAAAAATACAAATTTAAAAGAAGAAACAATTGGGGAGGATTTTTTTCTCTCAGTAAACTTTTTTTCTCGTTGGAAATTAAAAAAAGTGGCAAAATCTAAAATAAAACAAAAAGAAACGTTTAAATTTTGTTGTTGTTTTAAAGTGAAGAAGCAGCTCATTAATTTTCATAGCATAAATATGTCACAGCATCATTTTTCCTGATTTTTGTATCTGAACAAAAGAAAAATATCATTAACTTTGTCTACTCAGAATGATAATGTTGCATGCAACCTGGGTGAAAGAATGTAGAAGGAAGTAAGTGATGGTGTTGTTGGTTGGATTGTTTACTGTGATGTATTCTTGTGATGACGGATGAATGGGGTTTGGTTGGTTGTTTGTTTGACATCTTTTTGGTGTCATTTATTTTAATTTTTTTTGTATTATTATTTTTCTTCTTTTCTGTCACACAATCAAGGTGAAAAAACACACACACACACAGACACATGCAAAGAGAAACTTAAATGTCATTTCAATGAATTTATAATTGGAAATTATAAATGTATGATATGTGTATGATGATGTACGCAGTTTGGTTATGGTAAATTGCCTTTTTGACAGGAACAACAACAACAACATTACAAAACTTCATCACAAATTTGCATAATTTTATGTTTTAGTTCTTTTTTCATCTCTCCCGAAAGACAATTTCAATATTTTGTTTGTTAAATTCTGTAATTTTTTTTTCGTCATGTGGAATAAAGTAAACACTTCTTTTTTTTTGGTTGGAAATTTTGCATATTGATTACTTTGTTGTTGTTATTCGTCCTTTAATCATTTTAATTAATGATTTTATGTAAAGTTATTCTTTTTTCTCTATTTAGTTCTACCAAAAAAGGATTTTTATTTGTTTTTGTTTTTTATTTTGTTTCTCAGAGTTGTTAAAAAATTTGCATACCTTTTGCCAAATCCTTTAATATCCTGTTTATTTTATTTTTTTTTTCCAAACTCCCAAACAAGTTTGTTTCAGTTTTGTCCTTAAACATCATTAATCAGTGATGTTAATTTGTTTATTTTTATTTTTGATTTGATTTTTTATGCGTTTTTTTTTGTCTTTTTGTGTCATTAACCCTTTTGTTCTTCATTCTTCATTTATTTGTTTAAAACATTTCGATATAAATATTTGTTTTTTTTATTTTTTTATTTTTACATTTGTATAATTTAAATATCCTGGGAATTTTCACAATGTTAGTGTTTGTTTAATTGTCTTATTTCTGTGATTTCTTTTAAGTCTTATTAATGATTGTTTTGAGGTGTCAGTTTCGGTTTTTTGCGTTTTTCTTAAAATGATCTTTGATTGTAATTTAATTAAAATATTTTTTTCTAATTTTACAAAACCGTTAATTATGGTTACAAAATAAAAAGAATTGTAACCCTCTTGATTGGGACATGAAGTCACATCATATGTCGTCGGGTTAAGAGGAGAAAAGGATTTCACAAACAAAAAGTAAATAATAAAATAAATTAATGATTTTTTATTAATTTTAATGGAAATTTCGTTATCTCTGATCATCAATTTATACTTCCTAACGAAATGTTGATTTAAGTCAATTTCTTAATTTTTGTTTTTCAAAAAATATTTATTTTACTCTACACCACCGTTTGTGGTTGGGGCATTATGAGTTTGTGGTAATTACTGCAATATACAGACACACAATCACTTTCTGAGTCGATTCAACGATATCCGTCAGTCCTTCCGGCTGGTTGCCCATAAAAATGTTGTGAACACTCAACACAACATTTTTATGGGCAGCCAGCAGCATTTGAGATATCTTGACCAAATTGGGTCCCTTTTATTGTTTTCCATGTTCTGTCCAATATTTCAAATACCTCTCATACAAATGTCTTCCAGAAATGAGGTTTTAAGCTTATATAAAGTCATAAATATAAAGCGATGCTATCGAAATTTTACACAAATCGATGAATAATTTCTTATAGGTTCCATACAACTTGGCCTAAATCTCACAATATAAGTTGGTATTGTAAAAGATATTGGTCAAATAGAATAAGCATAAATTAAACGAGCTCCTGTATAATATACTGTGGAAAATTAACCATGTTCTTCCATCTATGGGACTGTTTGTCCATCCGCACGCAAACCTTCTATTATTTTTAATTAGCAACATCGGTTAAAAATAAAATATACAGACATCGGAGATATTCTCGAAATTTTGTAGTCTTTAGTATTAAGTGATTAAATTTTTTACTAAAAATTCAATTTTTCACTCAAAAATTTCATTTTTTTTAATTAAATTTTTCACTAAAAATTTAATTTTTCACTAAAAATTGAATTTTTTACTAAAAAGTTCAATTTTTCACTAAAAATTAAATTTTTCACTAAAAATTTTAAAAAATTATATTTAAAAAATTCAATTTTTCACTAAAAATTTAATTTTTTACTAAAAATTTCATTTTTTTAAATTCAATTTTTCACTAAAAATTCAATTTTTCACTCAAAAATTTCATTGTTTTAAATTCGATTTTTAACTAAAAATTTAATTTTTCACTAAAAATTTAATTTTTTGCTAAAATTTAAAAAATTCAATTTTTCACTAAAAATTAAATTTTTCACTAAAAATTTAAAAAAATTCAATTTTTCACTAAAAATTTAATTTTTTACTAAAAATTTTAATTTTTCACTAAAAAATTTAATTTAAAAATTAAATTTTTCGCTAAAAATTTAATTTTTTACTAAAAATTCAAATTTTCACTAAAAATTCAATTTTTCACTAAAAATTTAATTTTTCACTAAAAAAAATTAAATTTTTCACTAAATATTAAAAAATAAATTTAAAAATTGAATTTTTCACTAAAAATTTAATTTTCTACTAAAAAATTAAAATTTTCACTAAAAATTTAATTTTTTACAAAAAAATTAAATTTTTTCACTAAAAATTTAATTTTTACTAAAAATTTAAATTTTCACTAAAAAGTTCAATTTTTCACTAAAAATTTAAAAAAATAAAATTTTTTACTAAAAATTTAATTTTTTCTAAAAAATTCATTTTTTTTTACTAAAAATTTAATTTTTTAATTCAATTTTTCACTAAAAAATTTAATTTTTCACAAAAAATTTAATTAAAAAAAAAATATTAAATTTTTTTTTTTACTAAAAATTCAAATTTTCAATAAAAAAATCAATTTTTTTACTAAAAATTTAATTTTTTACTAAAATTAAATTTTTTACTAAAAATTCAATTTTTAACTAAAAATAAATTTTTCACTAAAAAATAAATTTTTTAGCAGAAAATTTAATAATTTTTCACTAAAAAATTCAAATTTTCTAAAATATCAATTTTTACTAAAAATTAAAAAAAATATTTTTTATTTTCCAAATTCTTCTTCCCCAGTTTAATCAAACCCGGTAGCAAATACTATCAGGATGAATTAATGAAAAATATTAGTTTAACCGAAAATGAAAAGAGAAAAGGCGATAAACCAATTTATGCATGATGTCGTTGTATTGTTGTTGTTGTACCCCATGAATTTCCAAAGAATAGCGTGAGTTTAGTTAGAATTTGACAGCAAATTGTAACTACCAGATATTTTGGCGGTTGAGTGGGTGGTACAACACTGACTCTAAATGTCTAATTTAAATGCATGCAATTTTTTGTTTTGAAAATTTCCGTCTCAGGTTTTATTTCTTTCTTTTTTGCCAGTATTTTTTTGGTAGACAACAAAATAACGACAGAGATTGATGATTACCAGGGGTATTGAACAAATAAACGAATGCAAATATAAATAAATAAATAAAAAATGTGAACGAAAAAAAGTATTATGTGGCAAGAAACAAGAATTCACTTTAAATGAAAGGAACTATAAAAATTTTACTTTTTTTATAGAAAAAGATTTAAAGCATTTTTTAACTAGAAATTGCAGCTGCCATTTAATGCTGAATTATATAAAAAAGGATATTTTTGCAAAAACGAAAAAAGTCGATATTAACCTGGATCATAAAAAATAACAAAACTATAAAAAGTGAAACTCATAAAATCAAAATTCCAATTTTTTCTCATTTTCGCTAAATCCAGTTGCTACAAAAAAAATCTTTTTGCATGTTTGAAAACAATTGAAATCAATCATTGACATTTCAAAACAAATCAAAATAAAGTCAAAATATAAAACGAACAGAAAAAAATAAAAGATTTCAACAAAAATTATATCGTTTTTTGCCATAAAAATCCAAAAGGGCAGCAATAAAAATGCAATAAAATGCAATGAAATCAAATAAACAAAATTCAAAAAAAAAAGAAAAACCTTCCCAGATCCTTAAAAATTTGCCAAATCCCAAAAAAGGGGTAGTTTTTTGTTCAAAACCTAAGAAAGAACAAAATCTTAAAGAAAAAGAAACAGAAATCATTTTCGAAATTAAAAGAAAACAAATCTTATGATTTGAATCAATTTAAGAAACCAATAAAAGCCCTTTTAAGTGCTTCTTACCGACTTTTGAGTTTTTTTTATTATTATTGTTGTTATTGTTATTATTGCCTTTGTAATCGTTTACTTTTGAATTAAAAAAAAAGAATTTATATAAATTTTATTTCAACTAAATAACCATAAATTAATGTGTATGTGTATGTGAATGTGAAGGGTTCCTTTAATTTCCTTTCATTCATGTGGATGTGTGAGTTTTTATATGAGTTTAGTTAACCCTTTGCATACTCGATGTGTCTGTGTGTGTGTGTGTGTGAATTGGGTGCTAACAAGGCATTCAAGCGTCAAGTTGTGGAATCAGCCACCAAAAGCGTAAATAAATCATTTCTCTTCGATTAAATTCGTTTGCTGACATGTGTTACCATGTATGTTTTCAATATGAGAAAATGTTTAAATTATTACAATTCAAAAGCAGAACTAAATTAGTTTTAAAAATTATTCCTAAATGCAATGTGGAAATAAAAGGGTTACATTTTCATAAATACTTTAGATAAAGTGGAACCATAATATTCAGTCCGGTCTATCTGGTTTAGTTCAGTTCTAATTCAGTTCTTTTTTCGTTTTAAATCAGTTCTAATTCAGTTTTATTTCAGTTCTACTTCAGTTCTAGTTCAATTCTAGTTCACTTCTAAGTCAGTTTCAGTTAAGTTTTCGTTCAAAATTTCAGTTTCACCCATTAACGTCAGTATTTTTAAAAAAGCTTCAATATGAATTTTTATTTTAATATTTATTGAATCGAATCTTTCCCACTTTTTTGTTCAGCAATATTGTGAAAAAAAGTTTAAAAGGCTTTTAACTGTAAATTGTTTTTGCCTTTTTTTGTTCTCTATTAAAGTCCTTTGATAATCAAAGGATAAGGGTTACCCAACATATTGAAAGGGATATGTGTATATGTTTGGGATTCTATGGGCACGTCTGCCTGTTTGAGTACATAAAGTACTAACTCACATTATTATTGTTGTTATTATTGTTGTTGCAATAACATCACTTATGTCAAATTTTGGTCTTGCTCTGCTTTGTAGTGGCATACAAAATTGTTTTTTATGACTTTTTTTTAATGCTGCGTGTGAGTTACATTTTGTTAACAGAACATTTTTCACAGTAACCCTTTCGGAACATCGATTTAAGTAATTTTGTACCACCATTAAGTACTCATGTCTTTTATTTGTTATTTTCCTTATTTTTTTATTATCACTGATTTGGCAAATCAGCTATAAATTACAAATTTCATTGATTTTTATTGATACAATTGTAAAATCGTATGTTTGAATGTGCGCTTTTTTTAAATTTTAATTTTTAATTTTTAAGTGTTTTTATTATTTTTGAAGAGAATTTTTGAAATTCTATATTGTCAGAAATCATTTAAGTGGAAAATGTTTATTTTGAAAATGTTGAAGATTTCTTTAAATCGTTTCAGGAAAAAAGGGTTTTATTTAAAATTCTGAAATTTTATATAGTTAAAAATTACAAATGATTAATTTTTATTTTGATTCTTTTCATAAATTGTTTTTCGAAAATATTTACATTCTTATTTATGTTTTTTTTATGGAAACTTGAAGTTTTATTTTTGTATTTAGAAAATCTGAGAAAATATTAAAGTCTTTTATGCCTTTAATTTTGCGAAAATAAACGTCTGTTTGAATGTCTATGAGGTAATCAGGAATTTAATTATGGTAAAATCCCCTCATTCTAAGAATTTCTTTATTAAGTAAAGTTAAACCGTTATTCTAGTATAAGTATAAGTATTATTTTAGTTTAGTTTAGTTTATTTTTATCCTCATACCAGGAACATTTAGTTACAACAACCATACTTTAATTTGTGGCAAATATTTTTGTATTTTATGAAAACAAAGAAATGCGATTTACATGTTTCCACTTTGATATTTGATTTCCACTAATTGTTGTCTGTCCATCCGTCTGTCTATATGTTTCTAGGTTTCCATTCATATACAAACGATATATTGCGTTTCACTTTTACTTTTTTGCCATATGGAATTTCAAATTGTTTATTTTATTTATTTTTTGTTTTTGTTATTTGAATTCTAATTTTTCCTTTGTAGTTTGGAATAAAGTTATTGTGGTGAAAAGAGTAATGAATTTCATAGGAGTTTTGGGGCGTATTTGGATTTCTTTTACGAATTGAGGTCAGTAGTGTTATTGGCTAAACACGGAAGTTGATAATTATACCACTCAACCATATAAACACAAATACATATCTGGGTAAAATCAATAAAGATGAGGCTTAATTACATACTTGAAATAAATTCATTTCGTTAAAAGACAATAATAATGGACTTTTGCCTAAGCGAAGATGTTAACAAGTTACAAACAGATGGCTGGTTAATGCGTGATTAGTTAAAAGAGGTTATTCAAAAAGGACCTTTAACTTAAAGAGACAAAATTCCTTTGAAAAATTAAGGGGATTTTATGATTCATGCCTTCCTGAACTGCTCTAGTACTGAGCTAGAACTGAATTAAAACTAAACTGAACTAGAACTGAACTAGAACTGAACTAGAACTGTACTAGAACTGAACTAGAACTGAACGAGAACGGAATCAGAACTGAATTTAAGGCTGGAGTTTAAGCAATTTTAAAGGCTGAATTAATAGCAGAAATTTATGTTAACTAGAACTTTACCAACACTATAACATAAATGAATCAAAAATGCTTTCATTATTTAAATTCTATTCCATCGTTCCCTTTTCATAGCGGCGATAATTCAATGCGTATCAAATCTCCTTAAATAATAAATTCCCACATAAAATTAATCATCAGCATCTGAGTTCTATTAGAATTATTAAACTAAATGGATGATTATTCCTTCATCTCAATTACTTTCATTGTTAAAAAATAAATACGAACTTTTTGAACCCTGCAAAAAAACCCAACGTTTTTTAGTGACATTTAAATAAAAACTCCCTAATTTCAATGAATTACATTTGCATACATGAGTGGTCAGTTACAAATGTCAATAATTCTTTGAATATTTTTGGAATATTTTTTTATTTATTTTCACAAGTATTCACTTAAGTACCGGTCAGATTTTTTCTCTTTAGTATTTTCCAATCACACAAAAGCTGGACACGCGTCATGCTAATTGTCATAATCAATGACACAACGCTACTCCGACTACTAATTGTTTAAATTGACAGGATATTTTCATTTAGCAAAGAAGACAATAACAATTTTTGGCGATTTTCATTATGAGCAAAAATATTAAAATTAATGCAAAAGTGAAAATTGATTTTATGCTAAAATTCTCTATCACATAATGATCAATAGATGGATGACCAAATGATTAAAATACTTTCCCAAATAAAACATCATTTATGGGTGAGATGCTTTTCAAAAAGGACTTTATTATAATTAAAGAAACAGTAAAGAAAATCAAGCATGACGAATATGAGAGATTATAGTGAATTAAATTGATACAGATTTAGGATACTCTCACACAAACATACACACATACACACACACTCGTGATAAACAAATAAAATCAAGCTACTAAACCAAATACTCGAAATGAAAAATTATCCTGTAAATAATCCTGTACAAATTGAATCTCTATATATGTGTACGTGTGTTAGAATGAAAAACTAAGCATGTGACATTTTGATTTTATTGATTGTTTGTTTGTGTTTGGTATTTAATTTCGATGACGAAATCCTTGTTCTTGTATGTGTGAAGTAGGTACTAAGAGAGTCCTTTATCGAACTAAATATTCATGCATTTAGGTACGATTACATTAATAATGACATAGTGAGTGAGTGGTAAGAGTCACGTGCTAGATTATGGGTAGGTATGACAATAAATGCGCGCAGTTTAATCCTGCATTAGAACTTGTTTATGATATTTAGTACAACATCTCTATTAGTTATTATGCTTCACAGCGAATACTACAGCTTGAGAGCATCATCTTCGTTTGTTAACTGGTAATTCGTTACAGTTCTTTCGCTCTTTGTTATGTTGTGAAAATTGTTTTGTGTTCACAAAACAAATTTACCGTTTAACGTTTTGAGCTCTTAAAAATATTTGAATTATTCTTTCAAAAGGGTGGTAAATAGTTTTGCTCTCAATTTCTGGTGTTTGCAATGAAAAATGAAAAATCGAGCAAAACTAACTGAAAGTGTGACCTTTAATGTAGGGAAATTAAAGCAGTTTAGATCGAATAAAAATAATAGAGTTATCATTTTCCCACCAAAAAAGTGAAAAGATTTTTGGAGATTTAAGGTAAAATTCTTTTGTAATAAAATAATGTTTAAACCCTTTAAAAAATTTCATACAAATTTTCTAAAAACATTTTTAAAATCGTCGCACGTGTTGTATGTTGAAAATGTTTTGAAACAGTTTTTTAAGGCCACTTCAATTTTTGTGGCAACACACGTGTCTGATGCAATTTATGCCCAATTTTGTAACAACATGTCCGGCTTAAAGTTTGTCAGCAGGAGACCAACAAAACATAAATTTTTTTTAAATTTTATTTAAACATCCGGTGCTTAATCGAAATAAGTAAACTTTAAAATATTGAACTGGAAGTGAACTAGGAAACTTAACTAAGCTGGAACTTCTAAATCGGTCCTAGTTCAGTTATCTTGAACTATTACTGATTTAGAACTGATTTAGCTACCTCAACTAGAAAATGAAATGAGAATCTTAACTAAACAGCTTAACAGGCGAACTGCAATGAAGAACTGAACCGGAACTGATACAGAAGCTCAGTTAAAAGTAAGGAAAGCTGAACTAGCATCTGCACTTGTAATTGAACTAGGTGACGAATTAGCAGTTAAACTTGTAGCAGAACTAGAAACTGATATAGCAACTGTTTTTGTAGCTGACTAGAAACTGAATCAATCAGCTGAAACAGGGGAATTGTAATTAAGAACTGAACTAGGACTGATAGCCAAACTTAAGACAGAACTAGATGCTAAATTATAAAACTAAACTAGATGCTGAACTAGCAGCTGTTCAAGTAGCTAAACTAGAAGAGGAACTAGCAAATGAATTCGCAGCTGAACTTAAAGCTTAACTAGAAACAGAACTAGGAGATGAACTAATAGCTGAATTTGCAGCTGAACTTGATGCTAATTTAGAAGCTGAAATGTAGTGGCAGTTATATTTTTAAGATGAACTAAAAGCGGAACTTGGCAGCTATACTTGTAGCTGAAGTGAATGCTGAACTATGAACTGAACTGGATGCTAAGTAGAAACTGAACAGAACTGGAAGCTAAACTTAAAAAATAAACCAGAACTAAATTTAACTAAAATTAAAATTGAATTGACTTGATGGATTTTGAATTAATATAGATGAATTTTTTTAAAATTATAGTTTCACCACATTTAAAATCGAATAAAAGGGGTTTTCTGCTTATGTGGTCTGGAATAATGACTGATAACATTATATTTATTCTGTTACATTTAATTATAAAATTCCTGAGTTTTAAATTTTTTGAAATTAAAAAAAAAAAAATAACAATTGTCGAAAAACTGACGTCAAATGGTGATGTTAACACCCACCAAAACATTTTATATCCCACTTCATTATTCAATATCAACCAAACATTTGGCTTGTGTTATAGATTTTTTCCAAAAATTCTTTTTTTTTTATCAAATAATTGATAAATTCGATAAAAAATAAAAAATTCATTTTTAAATAAAATTAATGATGATTTTTTCTTTCCTTTTTTTCGAAAATAAATTTATTAAAAACACATAAAAATTAGTAGACGATTTGTGAAGAATCAATGTTTTGTATGTTCGATATTTGGAAAAGGAACTTTTACAAGAAAAATGATAAAGAAACGCCTTAAAAGTTAAAGGAAAAATGGGAAAATAAAATAAAAAAAACTATCGCAACCTCAACACCATAGTGATATCGAGGTTATGATTAATTGTCTTTTGTCTTTATGGTGTGTGCGTGTGTTTGTGTACAAAGCAATGCAGTTAGTGCAACAACTTTAAACGAACCAAATTGTTAACAATTGCGTATTTTTTCTGTGATACAAAAAAAATAACAACAACATGAAGATAATTTGTTTGATGGTCCCCCTTTTGGAATAATAAGAAACCAAAAGACCCAAAAAGAATCTAACAAAAACTTAAATAGAAGACAAAGTTTTAGAGAAAGAACCTTAGAGTTATGTTTTCGATGGCGACAAGCAATAGATTTCAGTCAATTATTACTCTAATGTTTTTTGATCCACAACACACACACATAATACTTGTTATTACATACTTGGAGATGGTAAAGGAAAGACAAAGATACACTCACACATGAACAAAAGGTATGATGATGCAGTGTTGTCAATGTCCTGCTGCGCTATTATTTGTCTTTTGTTCTATGTTTTTGTGGTCGTTAGTTCTTGGTTTTTTATTTTGGGCAGACAAATAGACGTAATGCTTCAATGGTTTGACCAGGGAGTTTTTTATTTTTATTATTATTGTTGTTGTTTAATGGATGACTGGGACGTTTAAAATGTTGTTCTATGAATGGCTGCCCTTGGTGATTCTATTCTGTGTACTGTTTTAATACTCTCCTTCGCCAGAAGAGGTGAATTAAATTTGTCGTTCTGTGTGCGACACCATGTTTGGTGCTGAACCAGAAATGAACTAGAACTACAACTGAACTAGGACTGACTTGAACGAACGAAAATAGTACTAGAACTAGAAACAAACTAGAACTAAAAAAGTTTTGGAATAGAACTTATTAAATAAGTAATTCTCCGCATAGAGGACTTTCTAAATTCGTCATAACCGATTCAAAATACTCTCACTTGTTTTTCTCATCCTACATTTCTTTCTGGTTGAAGTATAAATTGCTTTACGGCGTTTGGGTCATTAACGAAATTGAAAATAGACAATGTTATGTTTTGTTGTTTTTTTTCTTCTTATTACGTTCTTTATCTTCATTTTTCTAATAATGTTACTTCTCGACTTCTAGAACTGAAGTTTATCAAAAAGTATCCGAGTGTGTGTATGTTGCCACGCAGTGTGTTTTTTTCTTTTTTGGTTGTTGTTTTTGCTCTTCTTAGGTAGTTGTAGTCAATGTTGTTGCTACGTGTGGCCATTAAATCAGTGCCACTTATTAGTAGTTGCAAGATAATTTATCCAACTGTGGTATCATCTGTTTAGCTAAAAATATTCCTCTACAATTTGTTGCCATATAA
>PYHX02000413.1:101494008-101522387 GCA_004302925.2 Cochliomyia hominivorax
TTTGTGGTATCATGATGTTTTAGTCACTTTTACATTATTTTGGCCATTGTAGTTGTGGTATATAATGTCAAAGCTTTCGTATCACCCTATTTGGACACTAATCAATTTCAACATGTTTTCTGGTTGATTTTCGATTAGATTTAACAACAAAGAAAATAACAACAACACAATGTTTCTAACAACAAAAATATTTTGAAAAGAAAAAAAAACCTTAAAAAACAAACTAAAAATTTTTATTTTGGATTTTGGACATAAAAACAGATATTTTTCTATAAAATAGACACTAAATAATTTATTGATTACATTTGGTTACGTTTTCGGTTTTTTTTGTGTTCCTGGTTTTCCTTTTATTTTGGATTTTTTGTTATTTAACTGTTAACAAGCGGAAGCTCTATTCATTATTTTTAGTGGTTTTTGGGGTTTCTCTCTCTTTTTTTTGGTGAATGGATTTCAATCATTTTATCAATTTGTTCGATTTTTTTTTGTTTAAAGAAAAATCACCAATTTGTGCGTAAATTTCCACAGTTACAAGAACCGCCATAATTAAGGCATTTACACAGCAGTAGAGGCGTCGCAATGGACGTCGGCGCTGACGTTGACATGATTCCCTGCCATGGGCAACAAATGAGTTTTGCAAGCCGTTTGGCTCTCGCAATTTATTAAAGTTGTCACCATTGTCACTGGCGTCAGCACACAATATTTGTGATGACGTCGTCGTCTTCGTCAACGTCATCGGTATTGTTGTCATCGCTCTCGCCATTGCAGGAGAGTTTTGATTTTGTTTTAAATCTTGCATTTCCAATGCAACCGGCCAATGTCAAACGGACGCCAACGATGATGAACTGTTGTAGGCAACCAGCAATGAATCATTCTCATCACTGCCACTGCCAGCACTACGTTCCGATTCATTTATAACCTCCAGTTTGGTTTGAGGATGAGCAATTTTATATTTATTATGACGTTTATTCACCAAAACCGTTCGAATATTATTGTTACGTACACGATTGCAATTGCGTTCACTGCGCCTGTTCTGGCGATTGGGTGAGGCGCCCAACATGGAACAATCACTACTCTCACCTTCATTCATCATCATCCAATAATAATCATCGGTATCATTATAATAACCCTCACAATCGTAATCATCTCCCTCGTACTCGAAATCATCATCATTATCGTATTCATAATCGTAATCGTCAATGTCGAAAAAGGCACAACATCCGGTAGTTGTTTATGTTGTGTCACGGCACTATAACGACGTCCATTACGTTGTGTTTGATGTTTACTTGAGTAGTGTTGGTTGTGGTGATGTTCTGATGTTGTTGTTGTTGCTGTTGATGGTGGTTATGGTGATGATGATGATGGTGATGGTGATGATGCTGACATTCATTATAAGATTTAGCCAACGCATTGTGGGTTGTTGTAGTTAGTGTGGTTTTAGCCTGTATTTGGTAGGATAAAAAGTCAAAGGATTTAAAAATGTTAGCGATCAGTTGTTTAATAATGTCAGTGTAATGAGAAATAAGTTTTCATACCTCTGGACCACGCCAAGTAATACCGGAACGCACAAGATTATAAAACGTAAAACACCCCACATTGAAAGGACCTAGAAAAAAGGGGAGAAAATGGAAATTAAGGTAAAAAGTGTATTTTCAGTTAAAATAAGAATTTTTAACGAAAATTTGAATTTTTAACGAAATTTGAATTTTCAATGAAAATTTTAATTTTTCAAATATTTTTATTTTTAAGTAAAAAGCTACTTTTATTTGTTTATTCTATAGCTTTAAGCTTTCTAAAGCTTTTCTTATAGCTTTTAGTTTTTCTTAGAGCTTTAATTTATTTTAAATTTATTTTCGGTTTCATTCCCTCACAAGTTTTCTTTAGAACCCTGTTTTAATTTTGATATTTCAATTCCGTTACAAAAATTTTCAAAATTTCAAGTGAAATAAATGGAGTAAAATTTTAAAAAGTTTTATTAAAATTAAAACTTTTTTTAAAAAAATTCAATTATTTCTTTAAAAAAAATGTATAAAATAACACATTTCGACAAAAAGCTCTGTTATCTTTTAAGACATCATTTGGATTTGGTGGATGATAATGTTTGTGATATCTATTCAATATGGCATTTTTGTCCTCGAACACGATGGAAAGCTTTTCGAAATATATTCATAGGAAAATATTTATGTTGGGCCCAACATTTTCCCATAATTTATTGGTTGGTTTTGGCCATAAGTATAGGCGGCAGCGTAAGTTTGCGAAGACACATAAAGATTTGTAAAATTGAAAATTTTTTAAGTTTAATTTCTACAGCTTCACAGTCTCTCAGAGTTCTTGGGCTTATTTTGGGGCTCACGCAAACAGGTCACTATGTGGCGTTCACGTACTTTTTTACGTTTTGCCACCTTCTGTTTTGCTCAAATTTCGCTTGGTGGGCTCTTTTGGCATGTTATGTGCCTGGCTTTTGTTGTGGTATGCAGTGGTCAAGGTTGAGTTTAAAAAGAAAATATTGTTTTTGGTTTTTTTAATCGTGTTGTTGTGGCTTTGCAGATTTCACCCTCTCATATGACACCTTGGTTGACCATAAAAATGTATAATTTGGCGGCGGAATTAATCATCTGGATTATCGAAGTATTTTCAGGGGTTTGTAAATTGGAATTACAAACTCTCTTCTCGTTTGTGTTGGCGATAGTGAATTATATGTTTGTGTGTTGTGTGCAAAATGTCTTTCAAAAAGCCATGGAAATGAATGATGTGGAAGATTTAAGATTATGGAAAAGTTTTTGAAGAAATTACTAGAAATTTTTGTTGCTTTTTGTTGTTATTGTTTGTCTATGTTAAGTGCTTAAAATAAATTATTTTCTCTTAATCTACCTCTCTCTTCCTTTCTTCCTTTTGCATTTTGAAAAAAAAAATCATGAAAAAATTTAAATGCATTTTTAATGTTTTTTATAGTTTTTCTCCAATATTTTTGTTGATTTTATTTTTATACCCTACACTACGAAGAATAGTGAAGAGAGTATTAGCTTTGTCATTCCGTGTGTAACGTTAAGAATATTCTTGCACCAAAACAAAATCTGTTGCACGTTCACATTATTAATTGAAAAATTAGAGTACAATTTTTCCATAATATTCATTTCTATTCCAAAAATCATCAGCAAATCGGTTCAGTAGAAAAAGAGTTAAAGCCAGAAATATAACTAATTTTATTGCTCATTCATTGTTCAATTTTATATTCAGAAAAACTTCTACAAATTGAGTACCTCCGTGAGGGTATGTGTGAATTTGTATGTACGAATCATAATGTATTTACTTCACATGCATTTGTGGTGTAGGGTATTGAAGATTCGGCATAGCTGAATAAAACATTTTCACTTGTTTTTGTTTTTAAATTCTATTAAATTGTTGTAACGGAAGTGCAATATTTTATTATGCCAATGCAACTTTTTTGTTTTCTCTCTCTCTTCTTTTATTTTCATCTATTTATTTTGAATTTTATTAATGTTTTTTATTCATAAATTTCTACTTACATTTATGAAAGCTCGCGCTATAAAAAAGGCCACTTCCGCTTTGCACATGGCATCGAATTGCTGCAAAAAATAAGAGAAGAAAAAAAATGAGAGAAAAAACATTATTTTTTGTAATAAAAAGAAAATGATAAAAATGGAGGAGGAAACAGGAGGAAGTTAAAGTTAATAAAATGTTTTCGCTTCTTTTTTGGAAAATAGTTTTTAACTTAAAATAAAGTTAAGTTTTGCATAAATAATTTGTTTAAATAACTGATAGAAAAGTTCAAAAAAGAGAGAACATTATTTGGAGGTTAAAACACTTGAAATAATAAAAAAGATAGCAATAAATGTACCCGTTTTTGTTAGACTTATGAAATAAAAGTTTTAAAAGAAAATTAGAGAAGCAATAAAATGGAATTAATATCAAAAAGACAAAATGTTTAATGTCTTTAAAACACAATAAAAATTTTTACTGGAATTCAAGTGTTAAGTCATTTCTACTCCAGTTATAAATTCAAATGTTGAAATACACTTATTTTAGATTTTTATTCAATGTAAAAAATTCAAGTCAAGTCAAGTCGCCCATAACATTGAAGGGAAAGCCGAATTCAAGCCTTGCATCTAAATACAGTTCAAGTCTTAATAAAATTTGAAATCAACCTTAAATATATAGAATTCAAACTTTTAATATCAATATTAATCAAGTTTTTAAAAATTATGAAATTCCCAGGAAGCTTTCAAGTGTAACAACATTTTTATTCAAGTTATAAAATAAAATTTCAAATTGACCTACAGTCAACCGTTCAATAGCTTGATGCAAAAGCTCCAGTGAAAAGGAAACCCGGATTTAAGTCGAACATAAAACTGGTATGAAAATCTTACATTTAGTTTAAATAATAATAAAAAACCTTAAATAAAAGTAATAAGCACTTTCCTGGAATTCAAGTATAAAAGCATTTGAATTCCAGTTACAAATTAAAAATTCCTTATGCTTTCATTTAGAATTTCTAGACTTTGACTCAATAGCAAGCTCCAGATAAAAGGAAAAGTTGATTTCACGTTTTGCATTATAATACAATTTAAGTCATAATAGAAGTTGACATCAAATTTATATATATAAATAGAATTCAAACCTTCAAATAAAGTATTATTCAAGTATTTAAAATAATGAAACTCCCAAGAAGCATTTTTACTAGAATTCAAGTGTTACAACATTTGTATTCTAGTTTTAAATTAATATTTCAAGTGTTGAAATATATTTCATAAGTTTTCTTTGGAAATCTTTCATTAACACAAATTTTTTATAAAATTTAAAAAAAAAATCCAATAACTTTTTTAAATAAATAATTTTCTTCAAAAGTATTTAAATGTCATTCAAAACTCTTCTTAAATTGTCACAAATTTTTTTTATCTTAAAATGTCATAAAATTCCTTAAAAACCCCATCAAAATCATTGAATTCCATTAACATTTCACTCAACCCCAAAAAATCACTCATTCGCCTTTTATTTTGCAACTTGTGACGTCATCAAAATTTTGTTTGCCAAAAAATCCAACTTGAAAAATCAACCAAAATCAATTTTTAATACCAGGCGCCCAGAATGTCCAAAATTGCAGCAGGGGGTATCTTTTTGAATTTTTTTCAAAAATTTTCAAAGCATACTTTAGGGATGTGAAAAGTATTTGAGTCATCCGGTTACCATTTTGCACTACAGGCTGACTCAAATACTTTTCACATCCCTAAAGTATGCTTTGAAATTTTTTGAAAAAAAAAAAAAAATTCAAAAAAATACCCCCTGCTGCAATTTTGGACATTCTGGGCGCCTGGTATTAAAAATTGATTTTGGTTGATTTTTCAAGTTGGATTTTTTGGCAAACAAAATTTTTGATGACGTCACAAGTTGCAAAATAAAAGGCGTTTTTTGCGTTTTAGGTAAAAATTAATGGAATTCAATGATTTTGATGGGGGATTTAAAACAAATTTGATATTTTTAAAGAAAATTAAATTTTGAATCATTTAAAGAGAAGTTTTGAACTATTTCTGAAGGTTTTGTTAAATGTTTATTTGCAGTAAATTTAAATGAGGCTTTTAAGAAAATTTATAAAAAGTTCTTTTATGAAAATATGTTTTTAATATTTTTTATGTTTTTATTTTTCAAAATTTCACTGTTCAATAATAAATTAAGTCCATTTTAAATAACTGAATTTGAATGGAATTTTAAAGAACTAAATATCTCTTAAATCCTTGCTAAAATTTACAAAACGACTTCATAAATATTAAAAAGATAAAATTTTTATTTTTAAAATTTTCTTTATTGACAGTAGATTTTAAAATGATAAAAAATTAAAATAAAGATTTATTATAAATAAATATAAATTAAAGTAAAATGAATTAATAAATTTTATATATTTTTTGTTTTCTTTTTTGCAGCAGATTTTAATGACAAAGGACTATTTAAGGATGCCATAGATGAAGGATGATTAATGAATAAAATATGTGATTTGGAGGAAAATAATAATCTGCAAAGAAAATAAAAAAATAATAAAAATAAATGAAATTAAAAAATAATAAATAAAAAGTGAAATAAAATATGAAACAAATTAATTAATTAATTAATTAAAAAATAAATAATAATATAACTTTTTGACCTAATCGCATAATTTACTGACCTAAAAGAATTTTAAGGATCATGATTTAATAATTATGTCATTTATCACTTCCACTACGACAAGCAGTGTATGAGTTTTAAGTCCATATGTAATACCAAAATCCAATCATCAATCCAATGAGGTATATGTATATGATATCACATAATTCATTCTAATTCGAATTTATTGTGCTTTTCTGTCTGCCAATCCATCGGATATAAAAATATGGTGGTTCAAAAACACCGTTTCTTGAAAATCAGTATAAATTTGGAAATAATTAATATTTTCTAATGAAGCTTCACAGAAAGTTCTTAATAGTTCCAGAGGATGTGGATGGACTTCCAAAAATGATCACCTCGTGTATTGATATTTATAAAATATCTACAAAATTTAATGTTTTTTAACGTGTCGATAGTCTTTATAATTCTTTACGGAAAGTAAGATAAGATCTGCGGGATGTCTGTAGGACGTATTGGAACCACTATAGAATGCAGAAATCTTAACGAACATTTAATTTGGAAAGTGAGTACAGCTTAACTTAATATGTTAAAACTTTAACGATGGGAAATTTGGAAGGTTATTATTTCACACAGTGGTAGTAGAGGGATATTTCAGTTTGGGTTTATGTTGTTTTCTGTACCGGCACTACAGAGGCCGGTATACAAGATTCTTAAATTGCATGCCTCATATTAAAAAAAAAAAAGAATATAAAAATGATCCAAATTTGGATTGGTTTAAATATTTTAGAGCCCAAATTGTCAAAATCTAGGAACCTGTGGACCAATCGCGTTTTCATACTTTGTGTAAAATATCATTAAATTTGGACTAGTTATTATATATTTATTTCTATCTCACTTGCGTAGTGTTTCGAAATCTTGTTATTATTATTATTTTTTTTGAGCTCAAAGAGAAATGTTAATGAAATCAAAAACATTTTATCAAATCCTATTTTACTCCTTTCAATGGTTCAGATCTAAATTTAAATTTTTATGATTTTATGCTAAAAATTTGCCAAAAAAAACTCTTCTCAATTCTTCAATAAATTTGTCAAAATTGTCAATAAAAAATAAATATTCATTTGATCATTTCCATGAGAACAGTTCACAAAAGTTGACAACCAGAGTGACAAGAGAAAAACTTTTAATTTATTTCTATATCATCCAAAAACCCAACAAGTGACCTGTACTGTGAGCAATATTTTGCAGTTTGGAATAAATTAATGTCATCGGGGAGTTGTTGAGAAAAAAGCTAAAATAAAAAAAAAATGATTTAAACGTAATTTAAACCTCATTTGGCTTCAAACCAAAAGAATTCTTCTTTCAACCAAAAGGATCTAAATTATTTGGCATAAATTCCAATTTTAAATTTATCAACTAAAATTTTTGTTATTAATAAAAACATTTACTAAATAAAGAGTTAAATAAATAAAAAGCAAAAACTTCTTGAGAGAAAATAAATAAAACTAATTTTTATTTATTTGCAACAATTGTCATTCGATTGGTCTCTCAAACTGAAAGGGGAATGAGAGAAATCCAATGAAAGTGAAAGGGGCAGGAGCAAAAGTTTGTTCAAGTATTTTATTAAGTATTTAAAAACATAATAAAACTGTAACTGTAGTTATATTGTAACAGTGTGAGTGAGTGATTTACTGTTACTGCTTTTCCTACTGCTGTTTTAGTTTTTTCTACTTTTTTGTGGTTTTTTCTTGTGTTTTGTGTTGTTGTTATTGTCGCTCTTCACTAGTTTTTGCTGTTGGCTGTTTTTTGTTGTTTTAAACTTTTCTATGTATTTTCTATATTATTTAGTTGTAAATGTATGTGTTTTTAGTTTTTTTTTGTTTAAAAAGTTTTTGTTAGTTTGTATTTTATATTTATTTTGTTATTGTAATTGTATAGTAATAGTTTGTTTGTGTGTGTTTATGTATGTGTACAGCAGTAAATGTTTGCATTTGCGGTAAAGTGGTATGCAAAATTTCTACATGAATTCCTAACGACATTTTTATGTCAAATAGAAAATGAAACCATTATGCAGGAGATTTAAGTGAAATGACAAAAAAAAGTAGATGAGTTGGTTGGTGAGTTTGGAAATTAACTTGTTTTTAGAAGCAGAGACTACAAAGACTTAATACTTTATAAATAAACAGACTATATTATCAACTATAAATTGGATCTGAGAATTTTGCTTAATCTACAGTCCGGAGCACAGATAACAATGGTGCAGTTTAAAAATTAGCAAAAAATTTACTTTGTAGTTTAGACAATAATGTAGTTTAATGAAGCGACCATAACGTTAAGCCTCAATTATAAAGTAGTTTATAGTCTAAACTATAAAACAGTTTTTAACCTGGACTAAAAAGTATAGTCTTGACTATAAACAAGAGTTATTCTAGAGTAATTACGTAGTCAGTCTTTAAAATTGTTATATGTAGCCTTTACGATATTTTATAGTGTCAACAGTATAGGAATTTATAGTCTTCCCTGCAAAGAAGTTCACAGTCTTCACAATAAATTTTATAGTTTATTATAAAGACTACAATGAAATCTATAGAGTAGACTGAAATGTACTCTGTAAAATAGACTACAATGTACTCTATTTTATAGAGTACATTGTAGTCTACTTTATATATAACATTGTAGTCTACTATCCACATTACAGAGAAGGCAACTATATAGACATTGTAGTCTTTTCAATAAACTACATCGTATAGTAGTTTATTTTATAGTCTATATTGTAAAAAGAAAGAACTATTCTTTAGACTACAAAGTAGTCTTTTCTATAGACTACAATGTGGTCTATTTTAAAGATTTAATGTAGTCTCTTCTAAAAAATACAACATAGTCTATTTTAAAGAATACAACGTAGTCTATTCTAAAGAATACAAAGTAGTCTTTTCTAAAGAATACAACGTAGTCTATTCTAAAGACTATATTCTAAAAACTACAATGTGTTCTATAGACTATAACGTAATCTATTCCATAGACTATAACGTAATATATTCCATAGACTAATACGTTGTCTATTCTATAGACTACAAACTTGTTTATTCTATAAACTACAATGTTATCTATTCTATAGACTTCAATCTAGTCCATTCTATAGACTACGATGTAGTCTATTCTATAGATTACAACGTAGTCAATTCTATGGACTACAACGTAGTTCATTCTATCTATAGATTCTTTTTATATATTATAACGTAGTCTATCTTATCTATAAACTATAACGTAGTCTACTTTATAGATGATTCTAATTTTCATTCTAAATTATAGTAAAGTTTCTTGTCTCATTATACCACGTTACTAATTACAGTTTTACTCTTTCTCTTTTTCTTACAGCATCCTTCCCTCTCATTTGGTCATAATGCGACACAATTAACTAGAAACAATAAAAAAATTTAAATAAAATGTTGCCTCATTCATTACTTTTATATAATTGCAGCACAATTTGCATTACATAAGAGATTTTTTGTGTTGTTGTTTGATAGTTTAAAGTTCATTCTCTAGATTTTTAGCAGAATAAAAAGAAGAGAAAAAAACAACTTTATTTTTATTGTTATCATTTTCATTGTTCATCATTGAAATATTTAAGACGGCAAGAAGACAACAACAAAAATTTTAAGGAATCAACTTTCCAGAGGACAGATGTTCGTATTGAGTTTTTTTCCTGAGTTTTATTTTTGAACAAGATATTTACACAGTGACAGATACTGAGATAGAGATGGTGATGGAGTGAAGAGAGAGAGAGAGAGAGAAATGAAAAAAGGTCAAAACTTTGCCAACTTTATAAATAATAGAGAAACAACTTTGTAATGAAAGATGCTGCAGCAAAAACAACAAAAATGTAAAAAGGTAGAAATGCAAATATAATGCAAAACTAAATAAACAAGAGAGAGAAAGAGTGAAAAAGAACAAGAAATTAGAAAAAAAGTGAAACAAAAATCAAGGTTGCAGAAAAAGTGAAATACACGTTTTTTTGTTCTTCTACCTGGAAATCAAACACTTTAAGTGATTGAAATTTGTGAAAGATAAGAAAAAGGAAACAAGTGGCAAAATTTATAAGAAAAATTAAAAAAATCTTAAAACTTTTGTTCTTTGAGGTTTTGGTTTTAGCATGAAAAATGTCGAGATTATGTAATTAACATTTTTTTGGCAGTTGGGACCTTTTTATCATCTAAAAAGTAAAGATGCAAAACATTTGTTAATGTTGATTTATCATAATTATATTTTACCACTTGTTTTAAATAAATAATAAAGAGAGAAAAAAGCAGCATTAAAGGAAATTGATATAAGAACATTTAAAGAAGATTTCATTTCTATTAAAATGTCATTTTCATGTTGGAAGCACAAAATAATGTTCTTTTAAATAGATTAAAATTAAAACAAGTATGAATGCTATAATCGGCTATGCCGAATCTGTAATATCCTCCACCATGAATGCGTTTGGAGTAAATACGTTATTTTTTGTACATACACCCATACAAATACACTCACAAACGTATGTATATAACACAGGAACACTTAATAAGTCATCAAATTAGTTATATATTCAGGTATGACTTTTTCCTCCTGAACCGATTTTGAACATTTAATTTGTCTAATTTGTTGATTTATAATTGAACTTAGAGGATATCGACCTCAGATATCGAACTATATATTTTAATATACTGAACCGGTTTTACTGGTTTTAAACAGGAAATTTCTCAGGACTTTATGAAATACTTAGGCCCAATTTCATAGAGCTCTATCAATTCTTGTGGATGTAAGCAAAAAAAAGTCAGATGGACACTGACTAAATTGACTTAGATTTTAATTTGATGCAAGAATATGTATATATACATTATGGGGTCTGAGATCATTCCTTCTTAGCATTACACACGAAATGACAAAATTAATATACTTTCTTTGCCACTTGCGATTGGTGGAGGGTATAATAAGTAAAATGTAAAATAATTAGTGGTAAAAGGGAGAACAAAGTGAAAAAGAGAAAAAGCAAAAATTTTCAGAAAACTTATAAGAAGAAAAAAAAAGAAAGAATGAGAAAAAATGAGAAAGAATTCTCAGAAAAATCTTTGAAGCATGAAAACCGATTACAATTTTGTTATAATAAAATTACAAGAAATAATTTTTTTTATAACTTAAAATGATAATTGAAAGTCGAATTAAATTTGTTTCAATTAAAAAAAAGATTATTTTAAGAGATATCAAAATTTACCTTATTAACATGATCCCTTAAGACATTTGAGTAAACCATAGCAACGGCTTCCAAAGCCATAAATGTTATATAACCAATAATCCAAGGAACTATTAAACCAGGATTTTCCTGCAATAAAAAAATGAAAAATATTTTTTAAATCTGTTGAAAATAAGAAAAAATATAAAACGATTAAAAAGATTAAAGACAATTGAAAATTATGTTTAATTTATTTAGCATTCAATGGAATTACCCCCCTTTTTGCTCTTTTTTCAAACTTAAACCAAACAAATAAAAATTCTCTTAATTACAGCAATAAAGAGAATAAAATCAAATATTTACATGACCCTGAACAATCACAAACTCTACTCTAAAACAATAAAAATTTATATTTTTATTGTTTTTCTTTTCCTTTGTCCATTTTATTTGTGTTAATTTGACACTTTTTGTTGAAAACAATTAATAATCAAAATAAATACCAAAAAAAATGGGGGCAAAAAAATAAAGAAAAACTTGGAGCATTTTTTTCTAGTTTTCAGAAATTTAATATTGTCACCTCAATTGTTTTCATTTTTTACTGTTTTAAGAAAGGTAGGGTTTTCGATTCTTTTTTCATTCTTCGTAAGATCGGATCTTTTAAAGAGTTTTATTTTATTAAAATAAAGATTTTTAGTTTTTATCGTTATTTGAAAAGAGTTCTAAAAAAAGATAAAAATAATAAAGAGCGAGATCGAAAAAAATAGTTTACAAATAAATTATTCGCCAAATGGTTTTAAAGTCTTGTGTAGCAGTCAAAAATGTTTTTTGTTAAGCTGAAAAAATTATGTCTGTATATTTACATATTATTTTCAACCATTTGTTTTGAGAGAGTTAAAAAAATAATCCGTTTTTTTACTCTTAACTAAAAGAAGAGTTAAAAATATAGATAAAATTTTAATAAAAAAAGAGTTTTATTTGTTTAATCTGCTCAAAGAAGAGTAAAAATTAAAATCATTTTGTTCCGAGTTTTCCCTACTCTGATTTTAAGGGAACCATAGATCTTTTTATTACATAATGTCCAGTTGCAAAAAGACTATGAAATTTTGATTTAAAAAGGTGAAGTAACAGTGACAAAAATATTTTCATTAGTGAACACTAAAAAGTAATGCTGTCAATTTTAAAATGACAAAATGTCATGTTAAATGAAAAGAATTTGCTCCTCCTTCTCTTATTTATCCATCCTTCTTTTCTATTATTCATGCTCATCATCTTCATTCTTCTTAGAAAATTTGTTAATAAACATTTTTTATCTAGATTTTTTGTGCTTTTTAACTTTTAGCTAAAATTTAAAATATTTTGACAATTTGAATTTATTTCTCAGGAATTTTATTTAGAAATAAAATGAGAACAAAAAAGGAATATGATTTTAATAAATTTTAACAAAAAGATAGGAAAATTATTGGAGGAAAGACACGAAAGTGAAATGGAAAATAAATCATTTTGAAATGTACAATAATTTGACAGGAAAAAAGATAGAAAAAAATAAATTTTTCTTTATTCTGTTGCCATTAAATGATCATCATAAATGTAATAACAAGTGAATGAACACATATGCAAAATGAAAATGAATAAAATGGAAAGAAAAAATAGAAATAAATCTAAAAAAGAAAAAACTAATTTACCACATAATGAAAAGAACAGTGGAGAAAAAATAAAAAAAATATTTCAAAATTAGCATACAATTTAAGGTTATGTTTGAGGATTAATTACTGTGCTTTCACGTGTAGCTGTTTTTATATTTTAAGAGAAAATGAAAGCCTAAATCGTATTTTATCATTGCTGTAAATTTTATTCAAATCAGAAGAATAAGTTTAAAGTTATAAAGTAATATATAATAACATATTTTGTCATTGTGTGCGTATGATTGATATTAATTATACATGTTTATTTAGAAATATCTTAATAACTCTGCCATTTTCTGAGATTTTTTCTTAAAAGAAATATTAAAAGATACATAAGAGAGTAAAGATTTAAGATAGTTATTCAAAATTTAACATAAGAGTTTGTTTCTTAATCAAATAGAGGTTTGAACTTGATTTTTTTTAATTTCCAATTCTTTCTTAACGATAAAAAATCAAAGAAAGCTCTTAATCACAACAATTCTAAAGAAATGGAGTTATAAAGTGATCCCAAGAACAGTTAAGTATTATAGACAATAATAAATTTTATATAAAAAATTAAAGTTGATCAACCTTAAGGAAAGTTTTCTTAAAAACTCAAGTTTACAAAATTAAATTTTTTTCAAAAATTTTGAAAAAAAAAAACTTATTGGAGACAACAAAGCCCTGTCTCAGATTTTGTTTATACTTAATTTAATAAGAGTAATAAGTCTTTAATTATTACTCAAAATTTCAAGCAATTCTCTCAAATGGATCAAAAGTTATAGATCAATGTATAAATACACCATTAATCGTAACACTCTGCGTATGATTGATATTAATTAAGAACGTTATCATTAGAAATGCTTATAAAATTTTTAATTCAAAAGCTGTTTTTACAAAAGAAATTAATGATGAATTTGAAAATATTGGAAATAATTGAAGTTTATTTAAAAATAAAATATTAAATTTCTAAAACATTAAATTGAACGCAAAATTAAGGACATATAAATGACGCGAATATTTTTTAAATATTGTAATAAAGTCTGATTTGTTTTTTTTCTATTGTTGCTATTTTGCATTTGAATTTCTGTTGATTTGGTTCCAAAGTTATAAGGTTAAGTATAACTCCTATATATGTGTGAACATACTGTACGTATGATTGATATTAATTAAATACAATTTTATTGAAAATGATTATAATTTTGTTGTTTGAAAGAAATATTTCATTAATGGAAGCAAAAAGGATTCAAGCAAATTTGCAAATAAAATTGTAATTTAAAATTATTGAAGGCCTTCAAAAGGAGTTTCTTACTTAAGATAATTAAATCTAAAAAATTTTGAATAAATTATAAGGTGAAGCAAGAAATGGAGAAGGGTGATAGACAATAAAGGAAATAATAAAATAAATTATAATTCTGTTTGCAATTACGAGAAATTGTATATAAAAAATCCCAATTGACTTTTTAATTGTGTGATCCTACCGCTCAGTCCCTAAATTTAGTAGGGGTTTCTTAAAAAATTAAAAGCCTTATGTATATTATATTATTATACCCTCCACCACCACAAGTGGTGAGGGTATATTAAGTTTGTCATTCTGTATGTAACGCCAAGAAGGAATCATCTCAGACCCAACAATGTATATATATTATTGCATCAAATCAAAAACTGAGTCGATTTAGCTATGTCCGTCTGTCCGTCTGTCCGTCTGTCTGTCTGTTGGAAACATTCTCACGCCTAGAATAATTGACCGAATTCAATAAAACTTGGCCACATTGTTTGTTATTGTCCTAAGCAGTTTGCTATTTAAAACCAGCTATATCGGTTTATAAGCAAGGAAGTTATAGACCGATATCTGAAACAACCTCAAAATTTCAAAAATGAACTCTTCTAATTTCTTCTAAAAATGTAATTGGACTTAAACAAAAAATTAATTTTAGCATACAATTACACGTGCTTCATCATCGTGCCAAAAATTATCAAAATCTGATTAACCGGAAAAAAGTTATAGGCTATAATATGCAAAATTTTGATACACCCCAAACTCTTTGTGTCATATGGACCGCAATTTTTAAGATAATTTACTGAAATTTGTCACAACTAATTTTTAAACCATTCTTAATATATGTTATAAATTTTATTAACATTGGTCCATATTTTGATATAGCTCCCATATAACGCAAGGACTTTCCCGGAATATGATTTATAGCTTATAAAACTTTTAAATTTGAACTAATTCTTTTGAAATGTGGCACAATTATTGTTTCAACTATTTTAAATATATATTGTGAATTTTATTAATATGGATCCATATTTTGATATAGCTCCCATATAAGGCCCCTTCCCGGAATTTGATTTATAGCTCATAAAACTCTTAAATTGCAACCAATTCAATTGAAATTTGGCACAAATAATTGTTTAACTATTTTAAATATATACTATAAATTTTATTTACATAGGTCCATATTTTGATATAGCTCCCATATAAGGCCCCTTCCCGGAATATGATTTACAGCTTATAATACTTTTAGATTTGAACCAATTCTATTGTATTGTGGGTCCATATTATGATATAGCTCCATTATAACGCTCCTTCCCGAGTAAATAAAGACCAATTCTACTGAAAGTCGACACAATTATTTTGCTAACTGTTCTGAAGATATTATATTAATTTGCCCTGTATCGGTCCAAATTTTCCTATAGCTCCCTCTAACGGGATTTTCCGGAAAACGGATTAGAGTTTATAAAACATTTAAATAAAGATTAATTCCATTAAAATTTAGCACAATGATTTTTCTAACTATAATAAAAGTATATTATAAATATGAACAATCTTGGTCCAAACTTCGGGAAGGGGTCTTATATGGGAGCTACATATAAAACCCCTTCCCGGAAAATAGTTTTGAGCTTATAACAAGCATATTTTTTGTTTTTATACGCTCCACAGTACAAGTGGTAGAGAGAGAATATTAACTTTGTCATTCTGTGTGTAACGCTAAGAATGAATTATTTCAGACCCCATAATGTATATATTCTTGCATCAAGTCAAAATCTCAATCGATTTTCGTCAATCTCTTTGTCTGCTCACATCCGCAAAAATTAACAGAGCTCAATGAAAATTGGTAGAAAAAAGGCAGTTAATAGAAAAATTTTATAGCTTAAATTGTAGCTAATTTTATGACTAATTAAGTATTTCTGTGTTATATACATTTGTGAGTATATGTGTGTCTATGGAATCTAACGTATTAACTTTACACGAATTTGTGGTGGAGGGTATTTAAGATTCGGCATAGCCGAATATAGCATTCTTACTTGTTTTTATTTAATTTAAATTTGTTTATGTTATTAGAAGTCATAAAATAAAACATATATTAATTATGTAACATACCGCTATGCGTATGATTAATATTAATTAATGAATACTTTATTAAAAATGCCTATAACTTTCTTATTAAATGATAGAAATTAACCTAAATTTAACGAGGACAAAAATGACAAAAAGTGATAACTAATAACAAATAATTTAATATTAAATAAAATTTCGTTTATGATAAAGAATTTTTTTCTAAAAAGAAATTCTAAAAAATTTTGTTTTGTTAAAAAAATGCATAGTTAAACTTTAAGGTTATGTTTGAGGCTTTATAGCACACTGTCAGTATTAAATAGGATTTTCCTTCAAAGGAAATTAGAAAGCTTAATATGTGTTTTTACAATAGTTTTAATCTCATTAATATCAGACATTTTTTGAAGAAGTTATAAAGAAATTTATAAGTAAATGATATAAAAATCACTATGCGTATGAATAATATTAATTAATGAAAACAGATGGGTATAGCTAAATCGACTCAGATTTTATATTTGATACAATAATATAAGCATTACAACACCACAAGTGTTAGTTTTAAGATAAATACTTAGAAGTGATGGTATAATAAAATATAGAAGCTTAATATTATCTTATCCAGACCCTTGACCAGAAGTGAACTCATACCCGAACTAGAAACTAAATAAGAATTCCAACTAAGATCTGAACTAGAATCTTAACTAGAAAATAAACCAGAATCTTAGTTAAAATTTGAAATATAAACAGATAATAGAATAAATCATTATGCGTATGATTAATATTAATTAGGGAGCATTTCACAAAAACTCGTATAGCTTTTTTAGTTTTAAATCTATTTTTATAAAAGATGGTGCAAATAAAACTTAAAATATTGTAAATTAAATACATTTATTAAAAAATAAAATATGTAAACTTAAAGTCAATGAAAAAGCGATTCAAAGTGAAAGACAAATTTTAATATTAAAGAAAATTTTCTATTTTATCTTCAAAAAATTGTCTTGTTTTAAAAATTATTGACATTTTTTTGGTTTCATATTGTTTCCAAATTTTAATAATTTTCCCTCACTGTTCAATTTTTTTTTTGTCTTTATATTATTTTTTTATTTAATATTCCTCCTCTTATCTTCGCATACTTTGTTTTGTTGTCTGAAATTTATGAAAAAAACAACAATAAAAAATTTCGCTATATATTTTTAATATTTCTTTGTTCATTTTTTTCTAGTCCATAAAAGGAAATCTTATTTGTCTGTTATCGTTATTTATTTATTTATTTATTTATTTTTTGTTCTTGTTGTTGTCGTATGAGCACTTTTTGCGTTGAGGGGAAAAATAATATATATTTTTTTTCTTCTAGAGTTTCCAAATAAATAAAAAGAATCTTTATATTTCTTTAGTTGTTTTATTACGTCGTTTGTGCTTGTTTAGACGAAATATATTTTTTGTCGTATTGTTTTCATAAAAATATTGTAGTTAGAGGATAAATACTTACAAAAGAGGGAAAAAGCAAAAAGGAAATAAAAGGGGATTCCTTAAAAATATAAGTTTAAGGATTTCTTTGACATTGTTATTACATAAAAATTTGTTTATGGAAACCCTATTTTTATACTCTCTTTCCCATAAGTGGTAAAGAGGGTACATTAACTTGGTCATCCCGTGTGTAACGCTAAGAATGAATCTTCTCGGACCCCATAATGTATATATTTGCATCAAATTTGCCTCTATTTAGTCTGTCTATTGCTGGCATGACACATTCCTATTAATTGACAGAGCTCAATGAAATTTGGCAAAAGTCCTGTGAAATTTCCTATATAAAACCACTGACTCATTAAGTGTTCCCGTATGATATTTGAGGAAAACTCTTATGCTTATACTTATTCTTACACTTATACTTATACTTATACGTATACTTATACTTATACTTATACTTATACTTATACTTATACTTATACTTATACTTATACTTATACTTATACTTATACTTATACTTATACTTATAATTATACTTATACTTATACTTATACTTATACTTATACTTATACTTATACTTATACTTATTCTTACACTTATACTTATACTTATTATACTTATTATACTTATACTTCTGCAAGTGTATGTGTGAGTGTGTAGTATTCACTTCACACAAATTTGTGGTGGAAGGTATTGAAGATTCGGCTTAGTCGAATTTGGCATTCTTACTTGTTTTTAAACTTATATTGTATTCGTGTTATTTACAAAAAAAAAGTCATGTTATGTGTCATAAAATGACACTGTCAACACATGTTCATGGTAATATTTCTCATCAATTCGTTGTCTGTTTAAGAGACTCTTGTAAATCTATTTTGTTTTTGTTTTTGTCTTTCTGAAGTAGATTTTTAAGGAAATTTCTCATATTCGAACACTCGAAATGTAACAAAGAATTCTTAGGAATTTGTTTTTCTCTTGTTGTGGTTTCTATTAGAAATTGTAGCAGAATCGACTAAAAAGATACTTAAATCAAAATAAATTTCTTGAAGTATTTTCTCCCCTAAACCAAAATAAATGTCAATAAATAAAAGCAATATCTTGGTGTAGAAGTCTTCTGGATTTAGGATTAAAGTTAATCAAATAATTTGAAGAGAAAATCAAACAAATTAAGTTTTTAATTACGAAAACATAATTTGTTACAACAAAATATTTACACTCCCTCGTTTTTTTATTTACTACATTCAAAATGCTTGATATGTTTTTTATTATTTCACGAAATTTCATTGAAATCATTTGAATATTCTAGAAGTTATTAGCTAAACTACACTAATACTACCTCATACACCACCTGACGTATGATAAATATTAATTTGGGTGTTTAATTAGAAAAACGTTTACAACTTTGTTAAATTGACAGTAATTTCTACAGAAAAAGTTAAAAAATAATTATAAGATCTAAAGCTTTAAGAAAATATAAAAAAACTAATCTTTTATAAACTTTAAATTGACATAAATTCAGGGCCAATTTTATAAAGTGAAAAATTTTTTATAAAAAAATTATACGAATAACTTTTTATTAAGAAAAAAGAAGAATTTTATCTTGAACTAAACTAGAATCTGAGCTAGAATTTGAACTAGATTATCTAACAGGATCTCAAATAGACTCTGAAATACTGTTAGAATTACAATTTAGACTAGAATTTGAACAGTCTGAGGTACAATCTCAACTAAAATTTTTAGTAAAATCTTAATTGCAATTCCAACTAAAAAATGAATTAAAATCCAAAATACTAAAATCTGAACTAAAATCCGAATTAGTTCTGAAGTAGTATCCCAACTAGATTATTAAGTTCAAAGTAAGAATTTGATTCGATATGTATTGGAATCTGTACTAGAACTAAAATCTAAATTAGAGTATGAACTAGAACTCTAAACTAGAACTGAACTAGAGTTTTGACTAAAATCTGAATTATGATCTAAATTGGAACTGAACTAGAACTGAATTTGAACTGATTGAAAACTAAACCAGAACTGAAATAGAACTGAACCAGAACTGAAGTAGAACTTAATTAGAGCCGAAACACAACTGAACTAGAACTGAAGAGTAACTGAAATAGAACTGAACTAAAACTGAACTAGAACCGAACTAGAAGTGAACTAGAACTGAAATAGAACTGAACTATTTAGTCAAATTAATTTCCCTGAAAATATGAAATATATTTATTCTCTAGCAATTTAATATAAATTGCTCGTGGTTTTCAATTTTCCGCAATTTCTAGTTCTATTAAATTTATTTATTTTTTTCAAATTGATTAATAAATATTTTTCAATTTAATAAAAATGTTCTACTCACCTTGATAATACCAAATAGTAACATGATGCTTAAAACAATCATCGACATTTGTGTGCCGATTATGGCAAAATAAGCTATTTGTACACCTGTAACGAAAAAGTCAATCACAAATACAAATTATTTCAATGGAAACAATTTAAGTCTTAAATCTTTAATCATAAATATCCAGATATTTAGAAATGAATACGTAAGTCAACAAAATTAGTAACACTTCGTTAAATCCAGATATACAATCTTTCATCGTATCCATATCACAAATTCGAAAATCTAATAGAGTCATTATACGTTTGGGAAATATGAAATAAAAAACTAGCTTTTTCTTATTCTTCTATAGAAAATTGTAAATTTTGTGGTCAAATAATGGTTTTTTTGTATTGATTATAACTAATAAAACGTTAGAGATTTGGTTGGAGATGTGCACAGTAATAGGAGTGTGGTAGCATCAAATTTTAGGGATTTCATGTTTTTGAAATTAGTGTTATCTGTTGACTACAAAGTATTTTAGCGGTAAATAAAATTTTAATTCAATAACTGCTGTAGTTTAAAAGTTATTTACTAAATTATCCGTTAACCATCGGAGCGTATGATTGATATTAATTAAGGTGAGTTTTATTAAAAATCTTTATAGATTTTTCATTTTTAGAGATATTTAAATTTAATAAACTGTTTTAAAATGTTAAGATACCAAAGATTTTAAAATTATGTTTGGATCTTATAACCTTAAACTAAAACTCCACCAAAAATGCATCTCAAATCAAAAATCATATTTATTTATATAAAATTTTTAATTAAATTTTTTCTTTCAAAAAGAGTTTGTACTCAACATTGCAATTTTATATTTAAAATAAATCCAGAGCACTCAATACTTCTTTGTTAAATTCAATCAATATATTTATTCAATCCAATTATCTCTTTAGTTCTTTCATAAAAAGTAAATTTCTTTAATAAGAATTTCCCCTCATTTTCATTTTTTCCAGTGTCCAGTGTTATTATTCCTCCATGTTTTTATTTTACAAAAATTTTTTTTACAAAAATTTCTCTTGCAGCCCTTTTATTTTAATAAAGAAATGCACAAAATTTACATAAGTTTCTTTCATATATCGAAAACGACATTCAATACAAATTGGAATTCAGTTGAGTTGAATTGAGTTGTTGCTGCTATTTTGTTTCTTTTTTCATCCTTCTGCTGAACTTTAGGTCTTTTTTTTTGTTTTGTTTTGATTATTTTGTTTAGCAAGGGAATACACATGTCTTGAACTGGTTCATACTCATTCAGCAAGTAGTTTTTAAATAGATTTGAGGTTTTGGAAACCGAAGAGCTCCAATAATACATGTAGTTTGAACTTCTAGTATGTTTTTTTTTTCTTCTGATGCAACTTTTTATAGCAATTTTAGCAAATAAGCTGTATGAGTTCCCATGGTTATTTGGGAAATAATTTATATTGAAGAAGGAGAGTGTAGAGTTTGTAAAAAAAATTAAACAGTGAAGGATGGAAATGGAGATGGATGAACATTTTTTAAATGTTCATCCATCTGAAATGTGAACAACAATCTGAACTAGAATTTGCACGGAAATGTGTACTGGAATCGGAACTAGAATTTATTAAAATTTCTCGAAAGAATTTATTAAAAAAACTCGAAACTGAATTGAAATTTGAAACAGAATTTGAACTAAAATCTCAATTAGAATCGATTTTCTTTTTAACTGTAGTTCAAATTTCAATTCAAAGAATTGGAATGTACACAAGAATTTGGAATATGAATTAAAATCTGAACTAGACGTTTTATTAGAATCTTAAATTTCATCTGCTCTAGAGCCTAAACTGGAATATAAATTAGAATTTTAGCTCGAATCTAGAAAAGAAGTTGAATCTGAACACAAATCTAAACGAGAATTTAAACTAAAATTTGAAATAGAATCTGAACTAGAACTAAGCAAGAACTAAACTAGAAATGAACTTGAACTGAACTTGAACTAAACAAGAACTAAACTGGAACTAAGAAAGTGATTTGATTAAGCTTTAAAATATATGAAACAATTAAAATTTATTTTAAAAAATTTCTCCTCCACTGTTGATTAAGTTTTCGTAAAACAAGTAGAACTAAAAATTGATATGTATTTGACTTTGACTTTTGCTCAGCTTCTATTTATGAAACTGACAAGTTTTGTTTCCAATAAAATTTTGAAATTTTCAGTGCACAAATGCATATGTGTATATATGGATGTGTGTGAGTGTGTGTCTGTGTGGGGGACTGATACAATATGTTTAGAATTTATAGATGAATAACAACATTTTTTACAAACAAACAGATGTTTAAAGACAAAAATAAAATGAATGAATAATTTTTACTACAATTTTTGTTATGACAACAAAATTTTCAGTTTTTGTTCTCAACAGAAAATAAAAGAAGTTCATACGACCATAAAATGTTTTCATGTTCTAAATCTCACTTTTGTCAATTGTTGAAAATTCATATGAATAAATCTATAAAACAAGTTATCGTACTTACATTTACACACACATACACATACATACCTCTCTATATACAAAAATATATTGAATATTGTTTAAAGCTTTAATTTTAAATATTTTGTTGTTAAAACTTAAGCTTAAATGTAACTAACACAAGTTGAGTTCTTTTTTTCAGGGATTTAATTTGTTGGTGCTCTTTTTGATTTTGGGGAAACTATATATTTTTTTTTGTATGAAGGACATATGTTTATGTATTTGTGTGTATAATTAAAATCATGCATGAGTACTTGCTGTTATGTGTGTACGTGTGTATTTTTCTTTTATTCATTCTCATTCATACAAAATCTTCACATGTGTGTGTGTAATCCTAAAACTATATTATTTATTTTGGTCTCTTGTAAAAAATCTCTGAACAATTGTGTATGTAACCTGTATATAGTTCACTAAAATGCAAAAAACCATAATTGGCATTTTAATAATTTAAAAGGCATAAAATGAAAGAACAAGATTTAATAATAGAAATTCTAGCCCTCTACTAAGGGTTATGTTTTTATTCTGTATATATTTGGAAAAAGGAGAATATTGATGTTGTTCAAAATAAAGTACGAATTTTAAATTTAGAGAAAATATAATTTTTAGTGAAAATTTCAAATTTTAGTGAAAATTTCAAAATTTTAATGAAAATTTCAAATTTTAATGAAAATTTCAAATTTTAATGAAAATTTCAAATTTTAATGAAAATTTCAAATTTTAGTGAAAATTTCAAATTTTAGTGAAAATTCAAATTTTAGTGAAAATTTCAAATTTTAGTGAAAATTTCAAATTTTAGTGAAAATTTCAAATTTTAGTGAAAATTTCAAATTTTAGTGAAAATTCAAATTTAGTGAAAATTTCAAATTTTAGTGAAAATTTCAAATTTTAGTGAAAATTTCAAATTTTAGTGAAAATTTCAAATTTTAGTGAAATTTCAAATTTTAGTGAAAATTATTTAAATATTAAGCGAAAATTAAAAATTAAGTGAAAATTTGAAAATTTAAATAAAATGTGAATTTTTAACTAAACTGAAATAGAATTGAAGCAAGAACTGCGTTAAAAACTGAATTAAGACCTGAATCAATAACCGAATTAAGAACTCATTGAATATCTGGATTAACAATTGAATCCAGAACTGGATTAAGAACTGAATCAAAACCTGAATCAAGCACGGAGTCAATAACCGAATTAAGATTTAAATGAATAACTGAATTGATAGTTGAATCAAGAAACTGAATATTCAGCTTTATTAAGAATTGAATCAAGAAGTGAATCAAGTATTGAACTCAATTAAGAACTGAATCAAAACTGAATTACAAAGTAAATCAATAACTGAATCAAGAATTAAATCTACAAATAAATTAGGAACTGAGTCAAGAACTTAATCAGAAACTAAATATAAAACTAAATTAAAAATTGAATCAGAAACTGAATCAAGAACTTAATTACGAACTAAATTAAGAACAAAATCGTCAATTGAATTAAGAACTGAATCAAAAACTGAAGGTAGAACTCAACCAAGAACTGAATTAATAAATGAATCAATAACGGAATTGAGAATTAAATCAATAATTGAATTAATAATTGAATCAAGAACTTAATCGAGAACTTAACTAGAGTTTAACTAAAATAATTTCTAAATTATGTGACCTTTTGACATTTCTTTCATCCATATTTCAAATTATTATTCCTTAAGGTATATGTGTATGTATATATGTATGTATGTATGAATGTATGTATGTATGTATGTATGTATGCATGTATGTATGTATGTATGATGTATGTATGTAGTTGTATGTATGTTGTATGTTGTAGATGTATGTATGCATGTATTTTATGTTTTGTGTAGCATAGTATTTTTGTCTAAGTTTTTTCTCTTATTTTTGTGGTAATTAAATTATTAAATTTTTTTTTTCCTTAAAGTTACTTTTTTCGATGAAAAACAGGTATTTAAGCATTGAAACATAAATTTTAACTATTTTTTATTAAATTTTCAAAAAAAGGAGTCTTTAATAAAATTAATTTGTTTAAATTTACTAATTAATTCTCCTTTGTTTTTATTGTAATTGTGGGCACAGTGTGCCTAAAGTGTTTTTTTTTTTTGTTGCTGTTATCTCTTGTCTCTGTTAAATTGAAATAAAGCCAAATATATGTTTCATATGAAAAGCCTTTAGGACAGAAATGAGAAAAAAAAAGAAAGACAGAAAACATGTTGGTGGAAATTAAAAAAAAGAACAAATCAGGGGATTTTACAAAATTTTTCAAGTGGAAAATTGTCTTATTAAAGTATTTTATTTAATATTTTATTAAATTTTAACTATTAAATTAAGTTTTAGTTTTACTGAAGAGAAGATCTGACCTAACAAAAGTGCTAATGTCTAGACCATTTTAAATAAATAAACACTTAAGAGGATGAAAAGGAAAATGCCTCAAGCTAACTTTTGGCCATTTAAATTATATAAATAAAATATTTTTTTGTATTATTTCACTTGTGATTAGTTTTAGTACAGAAATTAAAAACATTCAATTGTTTTGATTTCTTCCATGACTCTTTCAATTAATATTAATCATACGCATCCAGGTCCTTTACAAAATTTTCTAAATTACGTCCTAAAAAATTGTAAAATTAATGGAAACTTCTTACCATAAATAACATCTTCTAGATCACTAGATTTATGGATGTTGATATTAATACGCCAGGAGTAAATTAAGACAATAAGCAGCGATATGTTCTGAAAAGAAAAATATCAAGAAAATTTGAAAATTTTAATATAATAAAATTATATTATAATTATATTTAATATAATAAAAAAATATCTTTTAAGGACCAGACCATAAAGCCTAAAGCTTGGCTTTAGCCTTAAGATCTAAAGGGTTAATCAAGAGTAAGGAATCTTTTTCTGAGCCCTAACATTATGGACATTAATTAAACTGCATACCTGATATTAATTTTATTTACTCTAAATGTCTGACTTTCATCCAAAATGTAGACTTCAATACAAAGGCTTTACTTAATTCTAAAGGCCAGACTTTGTACTACAAGCCAAGGACCGACTATACCATAAAGGCCATATTTCGCCCAAAGCCAGAATTTCATGTTTAAATGACAGACTTTAATCTTTAGTGTAAAGACCAGACTTAAAGTGTGAAGGGCTGACTTTCTCTTAAGTCTAGACTCTACTTGAAATATCAAAATTCATTTTAAAGACCTGATTTTAATATAAACGTCAGACTTTAATCAAAACCAACAAATCATACTTTAGCCTACAGGTCAGACCATATTTTATTGGAAAGGCCAGACTTTAGGTTCAAGACTAAACTAAAGTGTAAATGCCATATTAAATCAAACTTGATTCTAAAGTCATTTTTAAGTCTACAAACCTGACATTAATCATTTTTCCAAAGACCAGTTTTATGTTTAAAGAACAGACTTTAGTCTAAAACAAAAACTTTAATCTAACAACCTGACTTTAGCTTAAAGGACAGACTTAAGACTAAAGTTATTTTCAGTGCAAAAATCTGGCATTAATTTAAAGAATAGACTGTAGTTTAGACACCAGAATTTATGCAAATTAAAGTCATTACTCAAATGGACATATATTTTTCTTTTAACAAAATCTTGTCTACAAGACAGACTTAAGTTTAAATCCAGACTGTATTCTTAAGAAGCGAACCTTATTCTAAAGGCTTGACTTGACTATTCTAAAGCCAGACTTTGGCTTAAATCTACTAATATTAAATCTTATATACTAAAATTTTTAGTAAAAAACGGACATTAACCTAAAGGCAGATTATAGTTAAGAGACCAGACTTTAATCTAATTGAAGTCATATTTTAAAAGTCATAACCTTTTCTAAAGATCAGACTTAAGTATTAAGACCGGACCTTATACCTAATAGAAGACTTTGAGACTACACATTATAAACTTCTGAATTTATTTTAAGGTTCGGAATTTTTCTTAGACTTTTTCTTGAAATCTAAAAGTCTGATCTTATTTTAAAGCCTAGACCTTTTTCTCAAGAGCAGACTGTTTTTCAAAAGCCACACTTTCGTTTATAATCAAAAGTCTCAAGTTTTGTCTAAAGGCCTGATTTAACGATATTTATTTTCTCTAACTTTTTTCAATAATTTTATCACATAATTTTAGTTTAATCATTTAATTTATATTATTTATTAATTATTATTTTAAAACATAATAATTCAATAGTTTTCAGTTTTATATTTTTGTTACTAATTAAATTAATAAATGTCATTTAATGTATTTAAATTTTGAAATATGAATTAAATTAAATAAAATAATAAACATATTTATTATTAAATAAATAAGTTTAAAAAACGCACACACACACATACTTGATATAAAACCTCTAGAGATGGTTGAAATAATTATAAAACATATATGAATACAGTTAAAATTATATATGAAAACAAGGAGCAACATATACATATGCAAATAAAGAGAAAGAGATAGGGATTGAGACACACACACACAAAGACACAAAGAGAGATAATATAAATTTTATAACAACAAACTACAAATGATTAATGATAATTTAAATACGACCACATTAAGTTAAAGACAAAACACGAAATAAAATTTTTCTAAAATAAATTTTATTAAAGGATTTTTTTTCAAAAACTACTGATAAAGTCGAAAAGTTTTTTAAACTGGATTTAAAATACTTTTTTATTTACTAAAAAATCATTTAAATTAAATCCTTAAATCCCTTTTTTAAATTCATTTCAGTATATAAAGTCAAAAATTATGAAATCATTTTATATGTTTTATATTAAATTAGCTTTACCCGGTGCGCTTTGTTGCACAAAAAATTCTCCTCAGTCCAGGATCTCGAAAGAAATTTTGCAAAATCATAAAGTGTATTAATTTAATGTGACGATGCAACGATGATTTTTCATTATCTCCCTGAAATTTTCCAATAGAACCAAATCATAGAACGATAAAACTGTTTTACAGGAAAATTATTGTGGCTAAATTTATGAATTCTAAATACCATGGTCGTACTGTCCTATATTTTTTTGGACTAAATTTTTTAACTTTTGCTATAATAATAACACAGAAAATAGATAATATTAATAATTGCATTTTCCAAGGGCTTTTGTGGGGGGCTCCTTCCCCTAGTGCTACGTTTTGTACAGTAAAAGTTTCTTAAGAAAGTAGTTTCATTTGAGTACAATCGGCTGTTAAAGTTCTTTAGATATCAGATAATTAATATAAGATTATATAGTCCTGATCCTATAGGAATTTTTTATAGCCTGTGTTACTTTTGGGTTAATTTGAACATAATACACATATCCTAATTTATATAATATAGAAAAAATTATTTTTATTTAAAATTTTTTTTGTTGTTATTCTTGCCATCTGTCTATAACCCGGATTATTTAGATATTGAAAAGTATGTGTGGATATGTGTGTTAATATAATTAGTATGAATTATTATTTAATATAGATTTTTTATAACAACAAAAAAAAACTCTTGTATACAGATTGAACACAATTCAATACATTTTCAAATACATTCATATACACAAACATACATTTTATAATGAAACACTATATAAATGTCTACACTTGTATAACCACCCACAAAATTTTTGTGTGAGTGGAAGAGTGCAAAATAAAAAATAATAAAATAAAATAGAATAAAATAACGTATTAAATATTTTTGGCTTTTAAATATAACAAAAATTATTTAATTACATTTCAACATACAAA
>PYHX02000414.1:0-43165 GCA_004302925.2 Cochliomyia hominivorax
GGGCAGAAACTACTTTAAGAAGTTGAAACTAGTCCGACAGTCTGAGCTTGAGACTATTTTATATTTAGATTAGGAACCAGTCTACACTAGAGAGAGTCTAGAGACTAGTTCTAGACTAGACTCGGCCTACTAAATACCCTCGATTGGAGATTAGTTTATAGCCGAGTCTGAAGACTATAAGCCTGTCTTTGACATAGACCTCAGAGTGTTTTATATTTCTAGATAATAATGTACTAGTTTATGGTCTATTTGCTGGTCTACTCAAAAATTAAATTTTGAAAATTTTGAAAATTCCTTCAAAATGTTGTAGAAAATTTTAACTCTGGAAAAAATTTATATCTTATTTAAAAGCTAAAAAACTTAGCTTTTTAGTTTATTTTTCTAAAATTAAATAGCTTTTCTAGTTATAGAGTTATATGCTTTTTGTGACTTAACCTCTGAATTAATATTAATCATATGTTATGGAGTTCTTAATTTAAAAATTTTATAATTTTGTTAGTTTTTTTATGGTGAACAAAAAAAATTTGGAAAGCTTTTGATTATTATCAACAAATTCTATATATTTTCTCTCTCCCTTCAATCACTTCTCACAATCAATCACTGAAATTAAATTTTTTTAATGTCAGATAAAATTTTATGATAAATTACTTTACAAAAATTTTTATAGACAAACAATAATCAATATTAAAATGTATAAAAGCCAACCTGCCATTAATTATTTAAATATGAAAATTTGCTTAAATAAAATCCTTTTCAAAAAAGGACTTAAAAATTCACATATGCTACATTTTCTATCAAATATTCAATAAAAAAATTATTAACACGCAGCTGAAAATAAATATTCAGCAAAAAAAAAAAAAGTTTAAATTGCTTTAAGGGTGAGTTTATACCGAAAATTGTGTTCTTCACAAATTAAGGTGTTTTTTTTTCTCACATTTAATATTTTAAAAAGCACATTTAACACACATTTTTATTTCATAATTTGCCCAAAATATCTTTTCACAAATCAAATTTTATTTAATCTAAAGTTGAAGACTAAAAATATTATTTATTCATGAAATATTTTTAGCCAAAAACGGAAGTTTTTTTTTTTTGCTTTCCTTCCTCTTTTATTTTTGTTATTTTATTTATCTACCAGAATGTTGTGTTAATCTAATATTTTCCAATATCTCGTATTCCAAAATTAAACCTATAAAAAAGGAAATGTTTGTTTTTGTGATATTTTCAATATAAAAGCAACAACAAAATAGCAGCTTAAATCATGTTAGCAAAGCATTAATAGTCAAATTCAATAGACTTTTTTATATTTAATGTTTTCAACAAAAAATTATTAGCTAAAAGCTCAAACATCAAGTAACAACAATTAATCCACTCAAGTGTTTGGTATTTGATAAAAATGGAGAGCATAAAACGCAAAAACGAGTTAAAATAATAACAGACTACATAGTCACGCTATCACATTAGTCTAGACTACGAGCTAGTCTTTGGTCTAAGCTATAAGATAGCTTTATAGTCTCTAGTAGAGACTATAAAGTCTAGACTATAAGCTATTCAAAAGCCCAGGCTAGGAATTCGCCACTAGTCTAGACTGAAAACTATTCTCTTCTCTGGACTATAAACTCTTTTCTAGACTATAATCTAACCTTTTGTCTAGACTATAAACTAGTCTCTTGTCTAGACTATAAACTAGTCTCTTGTCTAGACTACAAACTAGTCTCTTGTCTAGACTATAAACTAGTCTCTTGTCTAGACTATAAACTAGTCTCTTGTCTAGACTATAAACTAGTCTCTTGTCTAGACTATAAACTAGTCTCTTGTCTAGACTATAAACTAGTCTCTTGTCTAGACTATAAACTAGTCTCTTGTCTAGACTATAAACTAGTCTCTTGTCTAGACTAAAACTAGTCTCTTGTCTAGACTATAAACTAGTCTCTTGTCTAGACTATAAACTAGTCTCTTGTCTAGACTATAAACTAGTCTCTTGTCTAGACTATAAACTAGTCTCTTGTCTAGACTAAAACTAGTCTCTTGTCTAGACTATAAACTAGTCTCTTGTCTAGACTATAAACTAGTCTCTTGTCTAGACTATAAACTAGTCTCTTGTCTAGACTATAAACTAGTCTCTTGTCTAGACTATAAACTAGTCTCTTGTCTAGACTATAACTAGTCTCTTGTCTAGACTATAAACTAGTCCTCTTGTCTAGACTATAAACTAGTCTCTTGTCTAGACTATAAACTAGTCTCTTGTCTAGACTATAAACTAGTCTCTTGTCTAGACTATAAACTAGTCTCTTGTCTAGACTATAAACTAGTCTCTTGTCTAGACTATAAACTAGTCTCTTGTCTAGACTATAAACTAGTCTCTTGTCTAGACTATAAACTAGTCTCTTTCTAGACTATAAACTAGTCTCTTGTCTAGACTATAACTAGTCTCTTGTCTAGACTATAAACTAATCTCTTGTCTAGACTATAAACTAGTCCCTTGTCTAGACTATAAACTAGTCTCTTGTCTTGTCTATAAACTATTCTCTCGTCTAGGATATAAACTAGTTTGTAGTCTACACTATAAACAAGTCTCTAGTTAAGACTATATATGCAGATCTCTAATTTACATTACAACTAGTCTGGACTATAAACTAGTCTCCTGTCTAGACAATAAACTAGTCGCTAGTCCAGACTGTGAACTAATCTCTAGTCTATACTTTAGACTATAAATTATTCTATAGTCCAGGTTATTAACTAGTCTTCAGTCTAGACTCTAAACTAATCTCTAGTCTATACTATAAAACAGTCTATATCTATACAAATAACTGGTCTATAGTCGAGATTATAAACTAGTCCATAGCCAAGTCTAAACTAGTCTATAGTGTAGACTATACATTAGGTTATTTTATTAAAAACTTGACTGTTGTAAGGACCATAATCTGTCCATTTTATCAGTTAATTGGAATTCACTTATTGACCTTATTTCCTTATTTTCTCTATAAATATTTTGCCTTTTTATTGTCACCAATTGTACTCGAAAATCAATAAAAGCACTAAATTTAAATTCCTAATTTAAATTTATTTATAAAACGTTATTTTTTTATTAAAGTTCAAAAACCAATATTGTTTTTTTTTGTGCTGCAGCAGTTTGGAAAAAGCTAAAGCCTTAAAATATGCTTAACTTTTTGTTGGGTATAAATTATTGTTTGTGTATGTATACTTAAAATAAGAAAAAATCATGTTAAAATGTTAGGCTCTAAAGACATAAACAATATGCTGCCCGCTTTTAGGGGAGGTGAAAAAAATACATTTAAGTTTATTTAACTGTCAATGTCAACGTTAAGTTTATTTTCATATTTTTTTTTGTTTGTTGTTTTTAAATTGAGGAAATTTTTATTTAAATATTTTTTTGTTTTATGTTTTGGCCTAAATTGAAGACAGGAAAAGAGCAAACAGAAATTGTTTTGGATAATTTAAAATATTGTTGTTTAACATGGTTTTCTGAAGAGGAAACATAAAGCATATTTTGAGGGATTCGTTTTCATTTGGGAAAAGGGAGTAGGTGGGTGTGTTAATTTTAAGTGTTTTGTTGGTGGGACAAAGAGGAGTGGATAGCCAAATGGAAATAGAGGAGTACAGGAGATTTATATAATAGATTTTACTTAATTTTATAACTTCCCAATGAAAAATCTTTTAATTTTAGTCTGGATTTCGAGTTTTAGATCAAATTTTATTGTTTTGATGGGAGGCGTATGATTGTTATTAATTAATAAATTGTTTTACTAAAAACATAATAACTTTTTGAGTTTTTAAGCTACTGAGGAAATGGCAAATGAAAGCCAGAAATATTAGCTTTAAAATGCTATAATTTTATTTAAAATTATATTCAAATAAATAAAATTATTTAACGTTTTTTTGCAAAATTCATTAAATTATTTTTTATTTATTTTAATTAAATGCAAAAATAATATTTTTTATTGTTACAAAAATATGCTATAAACCTTAAATTTTTATTTATTTTATAGCTGTATTTATTTTTTCAACTATGAATTGTTAATGAAGTGAGAGTGTCGTAAACAGATGTGCTGAAATATTGGCATTTAAATTAGTTATAAAAAATTATGGCAAATTGGAGAATTAAATGAAAATAAAAAATATTTTTTAATAAAATAAAATTATTTCAAATTAATAAATGAATAATAAAGACTAGACTATAAAAGAAGACTATTATGAAAACTATAAACTGGATTATTAACTATATTAAAATTTTTAAATAAAATTAATTCAGAATGCAACACTAAACCTCTTTTCAAAATTATAATAAAAACAAGTTAGATTGCTTAATACCCTCCACTCAAAAGTCGTGTAATTAAATGCGTTATGTTTCGTACAAACACACTTATATAAACACGGAACCTTTAATGAGTCATAAAACTAATTATGTTTTTGGATATAACTTTCTTCAACTGTATCGATTTCGATAATTTTTGAATTTTTATTAAGAATTTTACGAAAGTTTTTGGCTTGAACTTAGAGGTTATCTCAGATATCTGTCTATATCTTTTAATATACTGAACCGATTTTGCTGGTTTTAAATAGAAAACTTCTTAGGACTATAGCAAATACTCTGGCTTAATTTTATTGAGCTCTGTTAGTTATTGTAGATGTGAGCACATGCCATTAACAGACAGACAGACAGACAGACAGACAGACAGACATAGAATATACAATTTGAGGTCTGAGATGATTGCTTCCTTCTTAAAATTTAAAAATCATTTCAATTACTACTACCAACTACTTTCAAATATTAAGAAGCGCCCTCTTCACTGGAGTAGCAGAACTAAATACCAAATTCACCATTTCATGCAGTTGGTGGTTGTCTTTGCTAAGAGTATTTTTTTTTTGCCGTCAATAAAAGAAGCGATTTCTCACCATTCACCTCTACAAGTTAAATAAGAGAAAATCCGTTATTATTCGACTCTCACATCATCTTACCAATAAAAATGGTGAGAGAATTTGCTCTATTAAAGACACATTTATTCACCTCTTCTAGTGTATTCAAGAGAAGAAAACCATTATTTTCTTTCAAAAACTAACAAATTTAACAGAAACGGATGAAAAATGTAAGAAAATAAAACGAAAATCAACATTTAAAACCGAAACTGCGCGAAAATTTTTAAAAGCTCAAAAATAAAACTTTTGAAAATAAAACTAATAACTGTGTAAATGTCTTTTTGTAATACGCTTTTCTCAACAATTTCCTTGATCGAAACTGCGCGAAAATTTTTTGAACTCATGAAAATGCAAAGAATTGGTTTTACTAAGGAAATATATTAATTTAAATATTTCTGCTTATTCTTATAAATTTTTAAAGCCGAAACTGCGCGAAAGTTTCAAAATTCCGAAAAAGTTTAAAAAAAATAATAAACTCCATAAGGTATTAATTAATTTCTAAAAGTCACAATATTTAGATCTATAAATCAAACCGAAACTACTCGAAATTTTTAATATTCCTAAACATTCAAAAAATGAATAAAAATAATGCAAATGACACAATTATTTAGTTATTTCGAAAGAAAAAATCGGAAAATCAGATATTTAGCTTGAATAGTCATAACCGAAACTGCGTGAAAAAATTTTTTAGCTCATAAAAATTCAGGAAATTATACTCTAATAACATAAAAGGCCCAAAGAAATATTTTATTGTAATTTTTTATTTATTTTTCTTACAATTTTTTATAAATTTATGTAACCGAAACTGCACGAATATTTTAAAAAATGCAGAAAGCACATGGAAATAACACAAAATAAATAAATAAATAATAAATAAATAAATAAATAAATAAATTATTGATTACTAATACAAATTTTATTAAAAATTCATAATATTTAATTCGTTAAGTAATAACCGAAAATGCGCGAAAATGTCAAAAGTTATTAAAAGTGAAGAAAAACCAATAGAAATAAATTAAAATATTTACTTTCATATCAAAATGCATAATATTCAGTTTGATCAATTATAACCGAAAGTGCGCGAAAAAATTTTTTATATAAATAAATTTTTTGTTAAATAAACTTCATAAAAGTAATAAATTTTCAGATTTGAGATTAAATTTAAAAATATTTTTAGTGATTTCCTTTAAATGAAACCGCGCGAAATTTTTTTATTTTCTTGAAAATATATAAAATCACATTAGAAATAGCTGAATGCTAATGTAACGCATAAATTTTTAAAGTATCACAGATTAATTTTATCTGAACCAAAACTGCGCGAAAATTGTTTGTAGACCAAAAATATATAATATCATAATTTATAAATAATTGACAACAAATAAATTTTTAATACGAATATTTAAATTATGACCAAATTTGTATAAATTTTATAAAAAATGTATTAAATCGAAACTGCACGAAAATATTTTATTTGGTTAAAAACATGTAAAATAGCTTTAGAAATTGCTGTAAACTAATACATTTTTAAATACAACTAAATTTTTAAAAAAAATTTATAAATATTTGTTAAACCGAAACTGCGCGAAAATTTTTTAAGTTGCCCAGAATTAATAGAAATTACTAAACAATTTAAATATTTTGTAAATTTGAATTTGAACTAAATTTTAATATAAATCACGTGGTTTTTCTTAAACCGAAACTGCGCGAAAAATGTTTAAATTTTCTAAATTTATTTAAAAGCACTTTTGAGCGATTTTTGTTACACAAACTCCTCGAAAATATTTAAATTATTTCTTGTTTTATTATTTTCCAGTTTTATTTGTTTCAATCCCTTAAATCATTTTACTCTTCAATCGGGCATCTTTCTTTTATCTCTTTAATATTCTCCCTTTAATGGTTTTTTCAATTATTTACAATCATTATTTAAGTTTTCTATCAAAACACATAACACATGACTTCCTGTTTATTATTAAAATGCTCTCATACATAATTTTATGATTAACATTATTAAGAACTCTCTCTCTCTCTCTCTCTCTCTCTCTTAACCAATTTACTCACCACATTCTCTTTATTTTATCATTACAGTTACTTGAGCTGGAACAACGAGTAATAGAGGCCGAGGAAAGAGCCGAAGAAGCCGAAGATAAGGTTAGTTAAAAAGTTTATGTTTATTGTATTAATGCATAAGTGTTGGTGTTTTGTGAGTAAACACATAAACACAACACGAAAAAAGGGGGCCAAATTATAAACTAAGAGAGGGGTGTAATAAAGAAGAGTAATCGAAAAAGATAACGGTATAAAAATGATACATTAAGGTAGCAAAAAAACAAGTAGAATGCAATATGCTGAATCTTCAATACCCTCCACCACATACACACTCACACATACACTCACAGACTTATTAAATATATAACAGTATTTCTTAAATACAACACTGGATCACTTAATGAGTCATAAAGTTAGTAATGTTTTTGACCAAAGCTTCGTTCTACTGAACCGATTTTTATAATTCTCAGAATGAACTATATAAAACTTTATATTGTGCTAAAATCTTTTTCTAATTTGAATTGATTTCCAATTGACAGTTTTAGGAAAATTCTTTGCTTGAACTTAGAGGTTACCTCAGATATCGTTCTATATCTTTTAATATACAAAACCGATTTAGCTCATTTAAGTTAGGAAACTCCTCAGGACCAAAGCAAATACTCAGGCCAACAGACAGACGAAAGTAGCCAAATCGGCTCAGATTTCGTTTTGAAGCAGGAATATATATATACATTATGGAATTTGAGATGATTCCTTCTTAGCGCTACACACGAAATAACAAAGTTAATATACCCTCATCATCACTTGTGGCGATGGAGGGTATAAAAACATCATAATGATAATTATGATTAACGTAAGAAATCTAAATAATAAATAAAAAGAGTAAGAGAGTGAGAGTGGAAGAGAGTTGGTGGGGTGTTATGCTGCTGTAGAAAGAGTACTAAACACATCGTTAAAAATGATTTGAAATGTGTGTGTGTGTGCGTTAAGGAAATAACAGTAAATTTTAATATTTATTTATTTTTATTTATTTATTACACAAACAACCAACAATAAAACATGCTTTTTATAGAACTTAATCCTGTGCTATTCATGTTTTTGCTTGTAAATGTATGTGTATTCTTAAGACCTTTTCCTTTTAGGGTTAATTTCCGTTCCTGTACAAATCTTTAAAACCCCCAAAATTGTTGTAATAAAACATCAAGTACTTACACGTGTCATTAACATAAAAATTCTTTACTTTTTGGAGATTTCAAACTTTTCTTTTAAATAAGAAATTTCTGTTTAGAGCTTTTTTTTTTTTGTTTTTATTTACTTCTTGTTTTTATTATTATTTTTAATGTTTGAAGAGATATTAAAATAAATTTGAAAAAAGGATATTAAAATGCAATTTAAAAGGGATTTTAGCAAGAAAAACTTAAATTTGTAATCTTATGGAATTGATTGGGAAAAGAAATCCGTAATTAAGGAAAACATGGTCATTTATCATTTGGCAAACAAGAGTGCAGAAGACAGACTACAATACAGACCATAAATGTGATTTCAATAGACTACAGTCCCGATTGAAAACTAGACTACTTACAGGGTAATGAGATTATACACAGTAGACCAGAAAACAGTCAAGACTAAAAAATAGTCTGAAAACTAATCTATAGCTGAGGCTATAAACTAGTCTATAGCTGAGGCTTTAAACTAGTCTATAGCTGAGGCTTTAAACTAGTCTATAGCTGAGGCTATAAACTAGTCTATAGCTGAGGCTTTTAAACTAGTCTATAGCTGAGGCTATAAACTAGTCTATAGCTGAGGCTATAAACTAGTCTATAGCTGAGGCTATAAACTAGTCTATAGCTGAGGCTTTAAACTAGTCTATAGCTGAGGCTATAAACTAGTCTATAGCTGAGGCTTTAAACTAGTCTATAGCTGAGGCTATAAACTAGTCTATAAGCTGAGGCTATAAACTAGTCTATAGCTGAGGCTATAAACTAGTCTATAGCTGAGGCTATAAACTAGTCTATAGCTGAGGCTATAAACTAGCTAACTATAGCTGAGGCTATAAACTAGTCTATAGCTGAGGCTATAAACTAGTCTATAGCTGAGGCTATAAACTAGTCTATAGCTGAGGCTATAAACTAGTCTATAGCTGAGGCTATAAACTAGTCTATAGCTGAGGCTATAAACTAGTCTATAGCTGAGGCTATAAACTAGTCTATAGCTGAGGCTATAAACTAGTCTATAGCTGAGGCTATAAACTAGTCTATAGCTGAGGCTATAAACTAGTCTATAGCTGAGGCTATAAACTAGTCTATAGCTGAGGCTATAAACTAGTCTATAGCTGAGGCTATAAACTAGTCTATAGCTGAGGCTATAAACTAGTCTATAGCTGAGGCTATAAACTAGTCTATAGCTGAGGCTATAAACTAGTCTATAGCTGAGGCTATAAACTAGTCTATAGCTGAGGCTATAAACTAGTCTATAGCTGAGGCTATAAACTAGTCTATAGCTGAGGCTATAAACTAGTCTATAGCTGAGGCTATAAACTAGTCTATAGCTGAGGCTATAAACTAGTCTATAGCTGAGGCTATAAACTAGTCTATAGCTGAGGCTATAAACTAGTCTATAGCTGAGGCTATAAACTAGTCTATAGCTGAGGCTATAAACTAGTCTATAGCTGAGGCTATAAACTAGTCTATAGCTGAGGCTATAAACTAGTCTATAGCTGAGGCTATAAACTAGTCTATAGCTGAGGCTATAAACTAGTCTATAGCTGAGGCTATAAACTAGTCTATAGCTGAGGCTATAAACTAGTCTATAGCTGAGGCTATAAACTAGTCTATAGCTGAGGCTATAAACTAGTCTATAGCTGAGGCTATAAACTAGTCTATAGCTGAGGCTATAAACTAGTCTATAGCTGAGGCTATAAACTAGTCTATAGCTGAGGCTATAAACTAGTCTATAGCTGAGGCTATAAACTAGTCTATAGCTGAGGCTATAACTATTATAGCTGAGGCTAACTAGTCTAGCTGAGGCTATAAACTAGTCTATAGCTGAGGCTATAAACTAGTCTATAGCTGAGGCTATAAACTAGTCTATAGCTGAGGCTATAAACTAGTCTATAGCTGAGGCTATAAACTAGTCTATAGCTGAGGCTATAAACTAGTCTATAGCTGAGGCTATAAACTAGTCTATAGCTAAACCTAGTCCAGACTGTAAGCCAGTCCATAATCTTTAGTCCAGTTTGGACTTTTATGAGTAGATTTTTTTATTGTCTGTAAAATTTCCTTTATTGTTTCTTAACATCCTTTAAATTCCTGTTTTTTTATTTCATGCCAAATAATTGCATTCCTTTTTCCCCTTGACGTTTTCATTTCATTGTTACTTCAATTATTATTGTCTTTTTAGCTCTATTGTCAAATATTTCTTTTCTTTATTTTTGAAGAATATTAAGCATATTTTTTTCTATAGATTTCCATTTTTAAGGTTCTTATAAGATTTCCATCCCTTATTGAAAGTTTTTTGCTAATGAGTTTTCAAGTTGTTGCGTAGTTACAAAAAAAAAAAACAACATTTAAAGAAGAAGAAAAATCATGTAAAAATTAAGTATTTTTCTGAATGATTTTGAAATCAAACAAAGAAACATTAAAAACAGAAGAATCATTATCTCTGAATGATTTTTTTGTCAATTATTTTGATGAGATGTAATCAAGGACTTCAAGGTTTTCAGAGAAAGGAAAAGTTTCCAAAATTAGTTGTGCATTAGAAATGATGGCAATACATTTCAATTTTACAGTTTGAGATTTGGTCCTTCGCACCGGACAAATGACCGGAACATTGCAGTTTGAGATTTGGTCCTTCGCATTGGGGATCATTGAGTTAATGAGTTTAGTTTGAAAGTACAAATGAAGATACCACAATTTTTTTGCGTTTTTAAATTGTAGAGTAAAATTTTGAGATTTGGTCCTTTGTACCGAACATATGATTTGAATTTTCGCAACAGATCATTCGTGTTCAAGACCTTTATCGAATACAGCGATGATGTTTAAAAATAGGGACCAAAAATTATTAGGTTGTGAGTTAAAGATTTGGTCCTTCATACCAGACAAAAGACTTAAAATCCCAGAGATGATGTAATTTTTGAGTGGATTTAAAAGGACTGTTGTACTTAGTTGGTCTTTAAATAGGAAAATATTAATATACAGTTTTAAAATTTCAGTTTTTATCCTTCGAGCCTGATGCTCTTTGGTCCTTCTCACCTTAAATTATTTAATTTCATTTAAATTTCTTTATCTACTTCTAAATCATTTTCTATTATGTTTCCTCTAAAATATGATTTATGTATAAAATTCCACCCTTTTTGTCCAAGATTCCCCTTAGTGTTTCTTCATTATTATATAATTCCTTTAAATCTAAGTAAATTTTATAAATTCATTTCAATAAACTTTCCCCCTTGAAATTGTTTTTCCACTTCTTCCTCTTCTTCTTCTACAACTCTAACAGTAACATAATCATTTTAAAATCCTGTTGTCTGTCTGAATCCTTGTGGGAGTACAGAGAAATTGGGGATTTGTTGGAATACATAAATATTTATATCCCTGAGCTAAAGGAGGTACAACAACAACAATCATATAAACTTATATGTTCAAAAAAAGTAACCCCTCAACAAGTTTTAAATACTTTTACATATGAGAATACAAGTTGAAGGATAAAAACAGGAGTTAAAAAGTTCATGAAAGGAGGAGGAGGAGGAGAGATTTAAGTGAGGAAAAATATAATAATGGAAAATTTTTAAATACTTTTAAATCATGCTGAAATTTAATTTGTTATGGTGGTCGCTTATGAGGCGTAACCATTATTGGCATTAGAGCATATTCATTCCAAAAGAAACGGATGGTAAAATATAATAGACAGGAAATGAGCAAAACAAAACGGAAGAAATGCAGAGAGATTTATTTAATTCTAAAGTAGAAATGAATATTGACTAAATTCTAAACGAGATTAAACTGGAATCAAGAATGTAGACTAAATTTTAGCCCAATCTCTAGTCTGCACTAAAACCCAGGCTAAATTATAGATCAGATTATAGATTTAAGTATAGTCAGGGACGCAGGCTAATCTATAGTCCGTAATTTAGACTTAATTACAGACTTAACCATCTGAAGTGCACTATAGACTTAACTATAGACTTCACTATAGACCAAACTATATTTCAGATTATAATCTGAACAATAGTCCTAACTTTAGACTAAAAAATAGTCCAGCTTCAAAATTCAACTGTAGCTCAGATTATAGTCTGAAATATAGATGAGACTATAGACTGACTTATAGTTCATATATAAGACTAATTCATAGTTCAGACCACAAGCTGAACTAAAGTTAAAGACTATAGACCGAAATATAGTTTAGGCTGTAGACTGAACTAGACTATAGTCTAGTCAATAAATTATTAAACTCCAGTCTATTAACTGGTCTATAGCCCAGTCACTGTATTCTTATTAACTGGTCTATAGTCCAGTCTATTAACTGGCCTATAGTCCAGTCGATTAACTGGACTATAGTCCAGTCGATTAACTGGACTATAGTCCAGTCGATTAACTGGACTATAGTCCAGTCGATTAACTGGACTATAGTCCAGTCTATTAACTGGTCTATAGTCCAGTCGATTAACTGGACTATAGTCCAGTCGATTAACTGGACTATAGTCCAGTCGATTAACTGGACTATAGTCCAGTCGATTAACTGGACTATAGTCCAGTCGATTAACTGGACTATAGTCCAGTCGATTAACTGGACTATAGTCCAGTCGATTAACTGGACTATAGTCCAGTCGATTAACTGGCCTATAGTCCAGTCTATTAACTGGCATATAGTCCAGTCTATTAACTGGCCTATAGTCCAATATATTAACTGGACTGTAGTCCAGTATATTAACTGGACTGTAGTCCAGTATATTAACTGGACTGTAGTCCAGTTTATCAACTGGACTGTAGTCCAGTTTATTAACTGTAACTGTACTCCAGTCTGTTACCTGCTACTGTAGACCACAGCATTGTCTATTTTCTGGTAATGTAGGCTGTTTGGATCAATATTGTAGTCTGGATCAATATTGTAGTCTAGTTTATTTTTAAGACTACAGCAAATTAAATATCTCTTTAAAATTTCTTTAAACTGATTAATCAAATAGAAATAATTTTGTATCTTTTTTTTGCAAAAAACAAACATTAACTTCATCTCATCATCAGATGATGATACATTAGATGACATTTTTGTTTGTTGTTATTGTAAATGCAACCATTAGCACCCAACTGAAAATTATGATCACATCCTGGTTAAAAGGATGAAAAGGAATACATTTGGTATGTTGTTGTTTTATAATTTATTGTTGACAATAAAAGGGATTTTAAAGGACAACAAGTCAATGGGGAAAAAAAATATTGGCATCTAACAGAGAACTGTTGTTGTTGCAACAACAACCCTCTGTCATGAGGACACTCTTCCCATGACTCTTTGTTTGCATGGCATGTGTGGGTGTGTTTTTAAATGCAAATTGTTTAAGGGTTTTGAAAATAATTTCTCTGTCTGTTTATCTGTCTGTGAGTATGTCCGTCTGTCTGTTTGCTTATTTTGTTTGGTTTGTCAGTTAAAGCCAAACCGGAAATAAGCATTAAAAACAAAAGTTTTTGCAAATAACACACACTCACTCACTCTCTCACTCGCTCTCACACTTTCTGTATATAAGTGGGGGAGTTTATGTTGCATGTTGTAGCATAAGCTAAAGGGATTTGCAAACATTTAAAAAACTACGCACTCTGGAATATTAGATGCTGCTTACGTTTGTTTGTTTGTTTCTAACGTTCATTAACACATCCCCAGGGTATATTTTGTTTGGTTTTTAGAAAAAAAAGAAGGAACAAACAATAAATCATGCAAATATGTATGATCTTTCAAAACAAAATGGATGAGAGTTCGGTGATTTTTGCAATATATTCCAGGATGTTAGAGGTAATTTTCATTAAGTATTGAAGAGGGGTTTTTGTGGAATAAAATTAGAGACTAAACTTACTTGGAGGAATTCAAATGAAATTAGAAATTTTTATGAGAAAATATTACATAACAAATTTACCACAAATTCAGGATAATATTTAAACAATTAAGGACAAATTTATGGGGGAGAAATAAGTAAAATATGATTTGCAATTATTGAAAAAAAGAATTACTAAAATCGGTTTTGAAATCCAAAAGATATAAAGATTTTAGTAAAAGACCTATAAAAGAAAGTTCATATAAATATAAAGCACTAGCTTAGACCCGTTGCGCTTTGCCGCCCTTATAAAGTGGGTGATACCTCTCCCCATGGTCCTATCCATCCTACATATTGGCCCAGTAAAAAAGGTCCCTGGTAAAGTATTTGGAACCAGTTTGAATATTCCCTCTTTAACAGATAATTAAAATTTGCTTTGTGTGGGATTACTTTTTCTCCTTGATCCTGTCCGTCCTATATTTTCATCAGTCCTTCATTTTGTGTAGTAAAACAGTTCCCTGATAAAGTGGTTGGGAACAAATTGAAAAATTCTTCTTGTTATAGTTCTTTAGATATTCGATGATCATTTTTTCTTTGTATGAGGGTTACCTCTCCCCTTGATCCTATCCAGCCTACATTTTGTCCAGTAAAACAGTTCCTTAAAGAAGAAGTGATGGAAACCAAATTCGTGCTCTTATATTTCTTTAGATATTCGATGATTAATTTTTGTACCTCTCTCTCTCTCTCTCCCTGATCCTATCGAAATTTTTATAGCGTATGTTACTTCAAAAAAAATTCAGCAAAATTGGTCCAGTAGCTTAGATGTCTTTAAGTCCCAAACAAACACAGATTCATTTTTTTAAATATAGATTTTTAATTACTATAAAAACTGTTTTCGAGATAAGAATTTAAACTATATATTGGACCATAATCTATACCATATTCTGGACTGTAATTGGGATTATCTTCTTGTCTAGATAAAATCTAATTTTAAATTTAAACTTTTTCTAGAATAAAGTTTAGAACTTATTCTAGATTATTGTGTGGACAATAATTTAGATTGTCTAATCTATAATCTATACCATAGATTGGACTATAATCTGGACTTTAGTCTTAACGTAGAACATAATTTTGAACTATGTCAAGACTAATGACAATAACCAAGATTGTAGTGAAGACAATCGAGATTGGAGGTTATTATCTGAACTATAATCTAAACTATAACCTGAGTTAGCTCATTGTCTATATACACTACAAAGTGGACTAAAATCCTGACTATAATCAAAACAAAAGTGTAGAATATAATCGAGTCTAAAGTCTGAACAATAATCTGTATTATAGACAGAATTTTTACCTAGATTATGGTATAAACTATTGTCGCGATTATAGTCTAGACAATTGTATAATTTAAATCCAAATTACATGATATCTAAACAATATTTTTTGAAGAAAAATCTAGATTTTAGTCTAGAATAATTTAGGTTATTGTCTAGACTAAAATTTGAAATATGTCTCGACTAAAGCCAGGACAATAATTTAGATTATGGAGAAGATAATGTAGGTTTTTGTATATACTACCATCTGGACTATAACCTGGATAACCTAATTGTCTAGATATTATTATGTTATAATTGTAATTTGGACTATATTCTAAGCACTTGTCTGGACTATCTCTAGATGAAAATCAATATATTATATTATATTATATTATATTATATTATATTATATTATATTATATTTATATTATATTATATTATATTATATATATTATATTATATTATATTATATTATATTATATATTATATTATATTATATTATATTATATTATATTATATTATATATATTTATATTATATTATTTATATTATATTATATTATATTATATTATATTATATTATATTAATATTATTATTATATTATATTATATTATATTATATTATATATTATATTATATATATTATATTATATTATATTATATTATATTATATTATATTATATTATATTATATATATTATATTATATTATATTATATTATATTATATTATATTATATTATATTATATTATATTATATTATATTATATTATATTATATTATATTATATTATATTATATTATATTATATTATATTATATTATATTATATATATTATATTATATTATATTATATTATATTATATTATATTATATTATATTATATTATATTATATTATATATTATATTATATTATATTATATTATATTATATTATATTATATTATATTATATTATATTATATTATATTATATTATATTATATTATATTATATTATATTATATTATATTATATTATATTATATTATATTATATTATATTATATTATATTATATTATATTATATTATATTATATTATATTATATTATATTATATTATATTATATTATATTATATTATATTATATTATATTATATTATATTATATTATATTATATTATATTATATTATATTATATTATATTATATTATATTATATTATATTATATTATATTCTGGATTATATTCTGGATAATACATGCAATAGCCTAGATCACTCAGTGGACTGTGCTTTAGGCTTTACTTTGAAATATTCTCTACGGTATAATTTAGACTATAGTCTGGACTATATATAAAGTTTGAACAATAATCAAGGCCATAGTCTGGACTAAAAAGTAGATTAAGTTATGGACTTTAATCTAAGTTATAGATGGCTAAAATCTGGTCTACTTCCTCTGTAATAGACTGGCCTATAATCGTGACTATTATCTGGACTAAAGTTTATAGAAAAAAACTATAGTCTTGTCATGTAGATTTTAGTCCTTATTGTCTTTTCATCTACAAGTGGTTTCTTTTTACATTTTCTTGCTTTTTAATTTGATCTGGTAACCTTGTTTTGTCTTTTGTCAGAAAATCTTACAATAAGAGAGTTGTTAAAACTCTCTTGCACTCAATTTTAGCAAAATCAAAAATATCTCTTTCTTTCACTCACTCAATTTCTTACAAATGAGTAGAGATTTCTTTACACAAACATTAAGTGATTTTTGGACTTTCATTCATTAGCAAAAAGTTGTAATAAGAAAGAAAAAAAAAGAAGAAGGAAGAGAATAATAAAAGAGAATCCTGAAAAGGAGATATTAGGGAGACAAAAACAAAAAACGGAATCAAACAAAATGCAGTTTTATGCCTTAAACAAGTTAAAAAAAGGAATAAAAATGCAAAAATGGGGTGGATTTGTGATTTGTGATTGAGGGATAAAAAAAGGCATTTTCAAGAATATAGAATAGAGAGAATAACAAGAAGAAGGAGGGACAAAACAGAACAAAGAATTTTTTGAAATAACAGGACTTAAAGGAAGTTAAGTTAAATGATTGAGAGCAAAAAGATGTTAAAAAATCTAAAAAACTACAACGAAAAGACGCGTTTAAAGTTTAAAAAAGTGATTTAAATTAAAGAAAATTTATTTAAAATTATAACGAAATAATTATTAAATAAATTAGTGATTAAGAAAGATTTAAAAAATAATAAAAAAAATGAAAAGAAGTTTAAATAAAAAGTGAATTCTAAAAAAAATCCCTAAAATCCTGAAAAGTATAAAAAATACTAAAAAAAATGAGAGATTTTTAAAAGAAAATTTTGTTAAAGAAATTTAAAAAGAACCCAAATTTTTTCAAGAATTAATAAAAAGCTTTTCAAGTTCCTCCATATTTTTTAAAAAATTTAAAATATTAAAAAATTTAAAAAATCTCGTAAAAATTAAAGTGAAAAAATTATAATTAAAAAAAATTTTGACATCCACAAAATCCAATTTATTTTTTTCTTCCTTATTTTATGTGTAAATAAAATTTTGACATTTCAACTGTCATTTTTAACCGAGAAGTAAAGTGAATGAAAAGGAATTAAAGCGCATGTCATAAAAGTGTCATTTGTTTTAACTTGTACACACATTTACAAATTTTATAGTAAAAACAAAAACAACAACATAACGTTAATTTGAAATAGCAAATGCATTTAAGCGTGATATTTACTTGAAAGGACCTTTTTTTAAAAGGGAATTGTTCAATGTTTTTTCACCATTTTTTACAATCACTTCCGCCTCCATGAAGTTTTTATGGAGTTGAAGAGGAGTTTTAGCTGAAAAAACAGCACTTGATCTATCAATAGTTGAGGACTAAAGAGAACTTAAAGTTTGAAGGATTCTCCAAAAAAATATTTAGATTTAAATCCTCGAAATTCAATTCAATAAAATATTTAATGCTGACATTAATTCAAAGGCCTTAAGCGAAAGATATTGAAAAGTTTCGCAACAAATTAAAAGAAAAAAGTTAAGCTTTAAGAAAATCCTAAAGCTTTAAAGCTTTAAAAAAGTCTACACTTAAAGAAGCCTAAAGCTTTTTTAATTCTTAAAAAAAACTCAAAGCTAAAAAAAGTGTAAAGCTTTTTTAATTCTTAAAAAACTTAAAGCTTTTAGAAAGTCATAAAGCTTAAAGCTTTAAAAAACTCTACGCTTAAAGAAGCCTAAAGCTTTTTTAATTCTTAAAAAAAAACTCAAAGCTTTCAGAAAGTCATAAAGCTTAAAGCTCATAGCAAACTTTTTAAGCTTTAAAAATTCATTACATTAAAAAACACTTAAAGCTTTTTAAAAATCATTAAGCTTAATGACTTAAAAAAGCTTAGAAAATTTAAACACCTTAAAAAAGCTTACAACTTTAAACAAACTTAATTTAAGAAATTTTCAAATAAGATCAAATTTTTTGAAATGTTTAAAATTGAAAGTTATAAAGCTTTTTGAATTAGAGGTTTAAAAGTAGATTTTAAAAAAGCTTAAGCCTTTATACTTCCCTTTTTAAAACTTCTTCAATGTTTTCATATTTTAATGAGTTTTGAAAAGCTTCATTGAAATTTATAAAGATTAAAAAAAGAATCTTAATAAAAAATTATAAAAAGCTTTTTTCCAAACAATATTTAATGGGATTTCCTAAATGCGCCCATTCAGATTTCTTCAACAGCTTATAGTAAAATTAAATTTTCAAAGCTTTTTTTTTCTAAATAAATTAATTAAAAGCTTTTTTAAACCAGTTTTTTGAAATAAAGCTTTCAAACCCGACACAAAAATATTTTTTCAATAAGCTTGAAAAAAATGGTGTTTGAAAAATTTTAAGACAATTTCAAATCTAAGCTTTAAGTTAAAAAAAAAAACATGCTCAAAATGCATTTTCAAATCTAGGAAATAATTGTCGAAAGTAACTTTTAAAAGCTTAATAAAAGCTTTCTAAAATAGAACCTTTGTAAATAAAGAATTCAAAATTCTTTAAGCTTTTTATTACAACTTAAAAGCTTTTGAAAGCTAAAGAACATAAGGAAGACACATGACAGTATAAAACTTTGTAAGCTATATAATGATATGAGTAGCTTTTTATTTTTATTAAGAAAAAGCTCTAGAAAATACATATGTAAAGATATTTTTATATAACCTTTCTAGTGCATAAAGCTTTAATAACTTTGAAGAACTTTTTTTTAACATACATTTAAAAAAAATTCTTTGAAAAGTATATTATTTTCAAAAAGCTTTAAAGCTGCTACAAAAAATCTAAACCATTTTAAAGGAATTTATTTGAAAGTTTTTGAAAAGTTTTATTTTTTAATATTTAATATTTTTAAGTCAATGATTTAAATAAACTTTGTTAATGACCTTTTAAAGAGCTTTCAAGAAAAACTTTGAAAACTTGTCAAAAAAGCTTTTTCTTTGGCAAAATATTCTTTCAAGCTTTTAAGCTTTCACTACACTTTAATCGTCAAGTCTTGGAAGCTTTCAATAAAAACTTTAAAGCTTATTCAAAAAAGCTTCCTTAACAGCCCAGAAAAATTAAATCAATATAATTTGATTAAGATTTTTTAAAACTTTTTAACGGAAATATTTGACAGAAGATACACTAAAACAACAAATTAAAAATCTGAGAGCAGCAAGTGAGAGGAAAATAACACTCACAACAAAAAGTTTACTTAGGGAATAAACAAAATTTGACAGCTGTTAAAGTGACATTTAAAAAAATATGAAAAAAGCTTTTTTATAGAAAATTAGGAAAAAAATTTTAATTTTTTTTAAATGTCACATTTGTTTCAAATTCTTTTATTTGATAAATAAATTAAAGTGACACTTGTGACAGAGCGCAGGTCTTGCGTATATATTTCACGGCATTGCCAGCATGAAGTTTTTGACAAAAAGTGAAAGAAAAAAATATTTAATGAATAAAAATTCTTGACACCATTTACAGCAAAAACAACAACAATAAAAAATCATTTTTTTTTATACAGACGTTTAAAAGGAAAGAAATTTAATAAAATTATTTAAAAAAGAGCTTAATATGTGATGCGAGTTAAAAAAGAAGAAAAAAGCTTTTGAAGGAAAAATATTGCAAAAATTGAAAATTTGAAAAAAAAAGTTCAGAAAAAGTTTTCTAACGAGGAAAAAATGTGTTTTGTTTGCATAAAAATAAGAATATTATAAAGAAATTTAGCTCATTTCCGGGAAATAAAGATAAATTATGGAAATACGCTTTAAATTGTGATGATAAACCAGAAAAAGTTTTTAAATTAAACAAAAAAATACAAAAATTATCCCCCAAAATACGTAAAAATAACAATAATGCAGTTCAATTTTATATAAAAAAATTCATACACACACAAACACACTCTAACAAAACGGATACCAACACATGTAAATGGTGGAAAAAACGAAAAGTGAAATGTTGGTTGGCGTAGACGTTAAAAGGGGGTGAAAAAGTGTGAAGGAAAAAAGTGCATAGAGAAAACGAGTAAAAGAATTTTTCGGGATTTTTGTTATTAAATAACAGAAATTCCAAAAAATTTCTATTTAACCACAAAACAACGAAATTTAGAAAACAAAAACAAAACTGTATGAATGGATAACTATAGGAAAAAGGTTAGTAATATTTCAACTTAAATAAACTTAATTCAAGTCCAATTATCTCAAATTATTCTCCAATAAATCAATAAAATTCCAACAACAAATTCCAGAGAAAATTTCTTTAATCAATTTTTTTCTTTCTGTGTTAAAGTTGAATGACTTTTACCCTGAACTTAAAGCAATTTATCATACAATTGTTTGTGTTAGGGACACCAACACATCAACACAAAACATAACAATAACAAATAAAATGTATAAAAACAACAATAACAATAGACTGACATTTAGTGTAACAGGAAATTGTTATTGTCAAAAGGACAATAACATAAACAAAAGAAATACAAAAGAAGAAGAAAAAAGAAAAATTAAAATGAAATAAAAATTAAATTAAAAATAAGAGTAAAAATTAGACTAAATTCTAGACTAATGTTTTAGTCTATTCCTATAGACTAAAGATTTAGTCTATTCCCATAGACTAAAGTTTTAGTCTATTCCTATAGACTAAAGTTTTAGTCTATTCCCATAGACTAAAGTTTTAGTCTATTCCCATAGACTAAAGTTTTAGTCTATTCCCATAGACTAAAGTTTTAGTCTATTCCCATAGACTAAAGTTTTAGTCTATTCCCATAGACTAAAGTTTTAGTCTATTCCCATAGACTAAAGTTTTAGTCTATTCCCATAGACTTAAGTTTTAGTCTATTCCTATAGACTAAAGTTTTAGTCTATTCCTATAGACTAAAGTTTTAGTCTATTCCTATAGACTAAAGTTTTAGTCTATTCCTATAGACTAAAGTTTTAGTCTATTCCTATAGACTAAAGTTTTAGTATATTCCTATAGACTAAAGTTTTAGTCTATTCCTATAGACTAAAGTTTTAGTATATTTTATAGACTAAAGTTTTATCATATTCCTATAGACTAAAGTTTTAGTCTATTCCTATAGACTAAAGTTTTAGTCTATTCCTATAGACTAAAGTTTTAGTCTATTCCTATAGACTAAAGTTTTAGTCTATTCCTATAGACTAAAGTTTTAGTCTATTCCTATAGACTAAAGTTTTAGTCTATTCCTATAGACTAAAGTTTTAGTCTATTCCTATAGACTAAAGTTTTAGTCTATTCCTATAGACTAAAGTTTTAGTCTATTCCTATAGACTAAAGTTTTAGTATATTTTATAGACTAAAGTTTTAGTATATTTTATAGACTAAAGTTTTATCATATTCCTATAGACTAAAGTTTTAGTCTATTTTATAGACTAAAGTTTTAGTCTATTTTATAGACTAAAGTGTAGTCTATGCAAACTAGACTAGACTCTGGTCAATTCAAAATAGACTAATCTTTACTTTACTCAAAATAGACGAGGCACTGATCTATTCAAATTATTCGAGGTACTAATTTTAAAAAAGCTTTTTCTGTCTATTCAAAATAGTCTAAATTCACAATTTGTATTAAGAAAATTTTATGCAATGGACATTTTGCCACAAGCCCCTGACCCCATCCACTCGAAAATATTATTTAATATTTGCATTGCATGTGAGCTACCTCTTCCCTTGTCCATAACCGTGTTACATTTCGTCCAGTAAAACTGTTTGGAATCAAATTTCAGAACTTTTGCTGTTATAGTTCTTTAAATATTTAATTATAATTATCTGCTTTGTATGGGGGGACCTCTCCAGCTGGTCCTATCCGTTCTTCTTTATGGCCAGTGAAAGTATCCTTAGGAAAGTGATTGAATACTACCGCTTTTACAGTTATTTAGATATTCGAAAATCAAAATTTTCTTTGTATGAGGTACACCTCTTCCCATGATTCTATCAGCCCTCCATTCTATCCAATAGAACAGTTATTTGAAAAATTTATTGGGACCAAATTTGAAAAATCTCGAAATAGTGATTTTTTATAGATTCGATGATCGGATGGGATGAGTAACCTCTCTCCCCATCCGTTCTACATTTTATCAAGTAAAGTAGTTCCTTGAAGAAGTGAAATTTGAAAATTCTCGTTGTTATATTTCTTCAGTTATTCGATAATATTTGCTTTGTATGTGGGTAACTCTTCTCCTGGTTTAGCTGTCTATATATATTTTTATATATAGAAAATTTTAATAAATCTTATTTCTAGACTGTTTTAAAAGTACAATGGCAACACTTTATTAGAATCCTTTTTTAAATTGATTTGTTTTGTTTTATAAATCAATTAATTGTTTGTTTAAAAAAAAAAACTTTTAATTTTAATTAAGTTTTTCTATTTTATTATGATTAACTTTCAGTTGTTTTTCTTATATGGGGCTTTTCCCCATTTTCCTTTTATTTGCCCCAGTTTTTCTATAGGTTTTTTCTTAACAATTTCATTTTCATGTTTTTTAATTAACAATCCATCACACACACACGCATACAAACTATTGCAGTTTATTAAAATTTTCCCAAGTGTTGAATGATGATTTTTCTATAGTTTTTCCTCTTTACATTTTGTTTATTATTTTCTTTTATTTAGTTTCCACTTTTTATAGATTTTTGTTTTGGTTTTGAAAAGAATGAATAGAAAAAAAACTCTATTTCTTTAGCATTTTGATTGATTACATCTGTTGTCAGAGTAAACAATGAACCGTTATTTATATATATTTTGATTAAAATTTTAATGAAATCTTTTAGTTAATATTTCTCCCGCTCTTTATTTTTTAGTGTTGAGTTAATAACGCATTAATTGTTTTGCTAAATAAAGAGGGTTTGTAAGCTTCATGTACCATTATGTTTACATTGGCATATCAACACTAACGGGATTATTAACGTTTGTTTATGTTTACAAACAGCAAAACCATGTTGCCATATTTACAATAAACTAAATTAAAGTTTTCTTTTAGGGGAAAATAAAAAAACTTAAATATTTTTCTTTAAAAAAGACTTCAAAAACCAAAATTTCTTTATAAATTAATTGAAAAACCTACAACAACAAGAAAAAAAATACTATTATTGAAAAAAGAAGCGCTCTACGCTTTACAAAATTAATGAACCGTGCATCCGTCATTATACACAAATGTTTATTGAGACATCAGCATAATGCTGCAACAACAAAGAAAAAAAAGCAAAAATGAATCACAAAATAACAGCAAAAATAAATCACTGAATTTACATAAAAATGAATGAATAAAAGCAAAAAAAAAGAAGGGAAAAATCATGAAATAGAATTTTACTTTCAAATAAAAACTAATTTTTCATAATGTTGTTGTTGTGGTTCATAATAATTTAACTTCTTGCCAAAAGATTTTGATGAAAAGAATGAAGAAATTATGATTTTTTTAAATTCCAGTGCAATAAAAACAAAATTTGTGTGTTCAAAACAAGTGAAGTGTTAAAAAAAAACACGAATTGTAAAAAGAGAAATCAATAAATTCGTCATAAAATGTGAAAATAAAAAAAGCGAGATAAATTTATTAAGAGAAATTTTCAAGATTATTCTTAACCTAAAGAAGCTATGAAAAGGGCTAGTTTATAGATCATAGTTCAGACTTCTCTATAAAGCAAATATTACAATTATATAGTCTATATCGTATAGACTAGAGTCAGTCTAGTCTATATCGTATAGACTAGAGTCAGTCTAGTCTATATCGTATAGACTAGAGTCAGTCTAGTCTATATCGTATAGACTAGAGTCAGTCTAGTCTATATCGTATAGACTACAGTCAGTCTAGTCTATATCGTATAGACTACAGTCAGTCTAGTCTATATCGTATAGACTACAGTCAGTCTAGTCTATATCGTATAGACTAGAGTCAGTCTAGTCTATATCGTATAGACTAGAGTCAGTCTAGTCTATATCGTATAGACTAGAGTCAGTCTAGTCTATATCGTATAGACTAGAGTCAGTCTAGTCTATATCGTATAGACTAGAGTCAGTCTAGTCTATATCGTATAGACTAGAGTCAGTCTAGTCTATATCGTATAGACTAGAGTCAGTCTAGTCTATATCGTATAGACTAGAGTCAGTCTAGTCTATATCGTATAGACTAGAGTCAGTCTAGTCTATATCGTATAGACTAGAGTCAGTCTAGTCTATATCGTATAGACTAGAGTCAGTCTAGTCTATATCGTATAGACTAGAGACAGTCTAGTCTATATCGTATAGACTAGAGTCAGTCTAGTCTATATCGTATAGACTAGAGTCAGTCTAGTCTATATCGTATAGACTAGAGTCAGTCTAGTCTATATCGTATAGACTAGAGTCAGTCTAGTCTATATCGTATAGACTAGAGTCAGTCTAGTCTATATCGTATAGACTAGAGACAGTCTAGTCTATGTCGCATAGACTTGAGTCAGTCTAGCCTACGTCGCATAGACTAGAGTCAGTCTAGTCTATTTCGCATAGACTAGAGTCAGTCTAGTCTATATCGTATAGACTAGAGTCAGTCTAGTCTAATATCGTATAGACTAGAGTCAGTCTAGTCTAATATCGTATAGACTAGAGTCAGTCTAGTCTAATATCGTATAGACTAGAGTCAGTCTAGTCTTATATCGTATAGACTAGAGTCAGTCTAGTCTAATATCGTATAGACTAGAGTCAGTCTAGTCTAATATCGTATAGACTAGAGTCAGTCTAGTCTTATATCGTATAGACTAGAGTCAGTCTAGTGCTATATCGCATAGACTAGAGTCAGTCTAGTCTATATCGTATAGACTAGAGTCAGTCTAGTCTATATCGTATAGACTAGAGTCAGTCTAGTCTAATATCGTATAGACTAGAGTCAGTCTAGTCTAATATCGTATAGACTAGAGTCAGTCTAGTCTAATATCGTATAGACTAGAGTCAGTCTAGTCTAATATCGTATAGACTAGAGTCAGTCTAGTCTAATATCGTATAGACTAGAGTCAGTCTAGTCTAATATCGTATAGACTAGAGTCAGTCTAGTCTTATATCGTATAGACTAGAGTCAGTCTAGTCTTATATCGTATAGACTAGAGTCAGTCTAGTCTAATATCGTATAGACTAGAGTCAGTCTAGTCTAATATCGTATAGACTAGAGTCAGTCTAGTCTTATATCGTATAGACTAGAGTCAGTCTAGTGCTATGTCGCATAGACTAGAGTCAGTCTAGTCTATTTCGCATAGACTAGTCTATTTCGCATAGACTAGTCTATTTCGCATAGACTAGTCTATTTCGCATAGACTAGAGACAGTCTAGTTTATTTCTAGTCTGAGTCTAGTTTATCGTCTAGACTATAGTCTGGCTTAAGTTTTAGTCTTTTTATTGGTCTGTAGTCTATTTTTTTTATTTCTTGTTGTTTTTAGCTTTCTTTTACCCCTTTTTTTCTTATCTATTGCAATATTTTGTCATTATAATTATTGGTCGGGCATTGAAGCCAGACGCCTAGACTGGATGGCAGCCAAATGTCGTTTAATTTTCTATTTTCTTCTTGTTCTTCTTGGTGTAAGAAAAATATTTCCACATGTAAAACTTCTCTCGTCGCATATTCGTATGTGAACAAGCTAAAATAATAATAAATGTTGATGTGTTTGTCTAGTCGTTTCCTGGGCAGAAACGTGATTGTCGGTCTGTCAGTTTGTCCTCTAACACATCAAGCGAAGAGTTTTGAGTCTTAAGAAGACAAAAAGAAATCTGAAAGATCTTGGATGATGATGACGATTACATATTTGTATGACACTGGCGTCAAAAGAGTTAGAAAAATAGTTTTTTCCTTAGGAAAACTATTTTTAGTTTTTCTTAGTCCTCTTAAGCTTTTTTCTCTGTCTTTTGGAGTGTTTTTTATTTAAATTAAGAAAAAATATTATTTATTGTATTGTGGCCAAGTTTTTTTTTTCAAACATTTTTGTTTTTGTTGTTATTTTTCATTCTTAATAAAATTTTCTAGTCGGAGGTGGAATAGAGTTGATTCAAACAAACATCTGACGCCTTTTTGGTTGCTACAACTAAAGATAAATTATGTTATTTCTGCAATTTAAACTAAAACAAGTGATTATTTCTTAATAGAATTCGTGAGAGGGAGTTAAGACTAAATAACACTTGATTTCTTTGAAAATAAATATGGGTAACCGAATAAAAATTAACCCAAAATTTAATAATTTGATAAAATTTTAAAGGTTTTCTTAACGGGCAAATATTTCTATAAAATTTTTGAATTAAAAACGTTTAGTTTTTTAAATGGTTACTTGTTAGAAAAAGTGGTTACTTTTCTTTAATGTTGTTTAAATTGGAAAAATAAGTATAGAATTTTATTAAGATTTTAAATAAACTAAAACTATATAAAAAATTTTCAAAAAAAATCTTTTAATTCAAAGAAAAGTAACCGGGTACCCGACTTATAAAAACTAAAAGTTGATTTTTTTATATATTTTCCAAATTAAAAGCATAAAATACGTTAAAATTGTTTTAAAAACTTAAATTTGAATATGGTTACTTTAGAAGTAATCGGTTACTTTTCTTAAATTTAAAGAAAATTTAAAAATTAAGTATATAATTACAGTTTTTTAATGAAATTACAAAAAAATATATAAGTCCTAAAATATTGTCGGTAAAATCCTAGAAAAGTAACCGGGTACCCATTTAAAATTTGTCTTAAAGTATAAAAATCTTATTTTCTCTTAACTAGCGGCACAAGATATATTTGCTTTATTCAAAAAAAATAATAATAATAATAATAATAATAATAATAATAATAATAATAATAATTTTATAATGGTTGCTTTCCGAAATGAAACGATTACTTTTTTTTAAATTTAAAGAAAATTAAAAAATTAATTATAAAATTGCAATTCTCTTATAAAATTATAAAAAAGTTATAAAGAAATAATAAAATATTGGTTTAAAATCCTTGAAAAGTAACCGGGTACCCATTTAAAATTTGGCTAAAATGATAAAAATAATAATCTCTCTTAAATATAATCAGAAAATATATTTGTTTCATTAAACAAAAATAATTTTAATAATGGTTACTTTAGAAAAAATATCTGGTTACTTTTCTTTAATTTAAAGAAAATTTAATCAAGAATTTAATTTAATCAAGAAATGAATCGAAGTTTTTAAAAATATTAAAAACTAATCGAAAATTAGTTAAAAACTACGTTTTAAAATAACCGGGTACCCGTTTAAAATTTTCCTTAAATAACAAAAATAATAATTTTTCTAAAGTAACTAGAAAACCATAATTTCTCATATGGTTACTTTTTCAAAACCCGGGATTTTCCCTAATTCTTATAACTATTAAGAAAAAAATACTTAAATCCTTTAAAGTAACTATTTTTATGATTAAAACTTAAAAAAAAAAATTTAAAATATGCAGAAATTTTTAATGAAACTAATGGTTACTCGTTGTTGTTGTTCGATTTTTTCTCCCAAATTTAATGTTTCTCACATGATTCATTTAGTTTTTTAAGTAATAAATTTCTATTGCTTTAACATATTTATAGGCGCCACCAATACTATTACAAGAACTTCATGATTCATTTTGCGGAAACTTACTCATCTTGGAAACATTAAAGGCAAAAGAAACCTTAGAGACATAAATTGTCATTTTTTAAGAATGAGGAGAGTGTATTCATTAAACAAACAATATTGGAAATTATAGTTAGTTCTGTGATAGTTTAGTTCTAGTTTTGTTCTAGTTCAATTCTAGCTCTAGTTTAGTTCTAGTTTAGTTCGAGTTCCTTTCTAGTTGAGTTCCAGTTCAGTTCTAGTTCAATTATATATAAGTTCTAGATCATTTCTAGTTCAGTTCCTGATCAGTTCTAATATCTAATTCTATTTCAGTTTAAGTTTAATTCTAGTTTAGTTATACCACAGTTCAGTTCTAGTTCAGTTTTAGTTTACTTCTAGTTCAGTTATTGATCAATTCTAGTTCAGTTCTATTTTAGTTCCAATCCGGTTCTAGTTCAGTTCTAATTCAGGTCTTGTTCAGTTACACTTCAGTTCTATTTCAGGTTTAGTTCAGTTCTAGTTCATTCTAGTTTAATTCTAGCTCAGTTCTAATTCATGTGTAGTTCAATTACATATAAGTTCTGCATCAGTTCTAGTTCAATTGTTGAAATTTCTGGATCAGTTCTAGTTCAGTTCTAATTCAGTTCTAATTCATATCTATTTAAGTTCCATTTTTGAGTTCTAGATCAGTTTCTTGTTCAGCTCTACTGCACGTCTGGTTTTGTTCCATTTTTCAGTTCTGAATCAGTTTCTAATTTAGTATTTTTATTAAAATATTCTTTATTTTACTTATTTTCCTCATATTCTAGTCAAATACTTTCATTCTCCCTTAGTCTACTCACTTTTCCTGTAATAATTCGCTCAAAGAACACTCTCTCCCCCACAAAATGAACAAAATACAAAAAAGAATATACAACACACAACAAAACAAATGAAAACTTTACTCACGCAAAATAAAAACACACAAAAACGCACAATAAAATACAACGGTTTTTCCCATTAACCCACCACCTTAACAAAAACAAAAACAGAGAAACAAAATCAAACTCATAACACAACAAAACATTGATACAAACTCATGTAACAGTGTATGCTCCCATGTAACGGATATGAGAGTTTATGTTTATGTTTTATATGTTGTGTGTTTCATAGAGAGTACTTAAGAGTTTATTAGAATTGAGTGTTTACTTGCTGTTACTCAAAGCACATGAAGCTTGCGTATTGTTTTTGTTGTTATTATTATACAATGTAATTTTTCTTATTGTCAGAGAGGGGGTGGGTGGGAGAAGTGTATTTTTAGAGGATAACACTCATTGTAAAGTGAGTGTTATTTACCTTTCTTGTTGTTTTTGTTTTTAGAGTATGTTATGGACATTTTTTAGAGTTTTTTAGTATTTTAAGAAATATTTTATTTCAGTTTATAACGGTTTATTAACACATGAACACGATTAAACGGGATTTTTTTGCGTTGTGTTTTTTAAATAGAGAAGAGATTTTTTGAATATAAAAATACAGAATTTCAATTAAAAGTGGCAAAAAATGTGGAAAGAAAAATATTCTAAAAATATCAAATGAAATGAATAAAGTTTTTTTATGAAAAATTATCTTAAAATATCATAAATGAGGGAAAATGGAGTATAAAATACATAGAAAAAAATGTGAAAATAACTAAAAGAAAAAAAGGGGGAATTTTAAGTTTAAAATAGAAATTTTGAAATTAAGAAAAATTGAAATGAAAAAATATTGAAAAGTGAAAATTAAAAAGATAAAAGTAAAAAACATTTAAAAAAATAAAAAAATTTGAAAAATTAAAAAAAATATATTAAAAAAAAAACAATAAAAATAAAAATTTGAAAAATTTAAGATTTCAAATATTAAAAAGAAGAAAATTATAACATTTTGAAATTAAAAATATAATAATAAAGATTCAATAAAGAAAAGTCGTAGAAATAAAAACAAACAATTTTGAACAACAAAAAGAAAAACTTGAAAATTAAATTTTAATAAAAAATATTGAAATAAAAAAACTAAAAAAAAATATTTTTCAAAACTTAAAAAAAAAATAAATAAAAATTTTGGAAAATTTTGAAACCGTTTAAAATTAAATACTTCAAAATGTAATTATGAAAATTTGTTTATTTGAGAATCTAATTTTCAAATAAAATTTGGAAAAAAATTAAAAAATAATAGTAAAAATAATTTTGAAATATTTGGAAAAAATATTAAAAAAAATATAGAAACAACAGGCCCTTAATTCCTATCTAATTATAAACAACGTGAGGTTGACTGTCAAATAGCAGGCCCTATAAATCCGGTCTAGGTATAGATAATTTCAGGATGATTGAATCAATTGGAGCTATGGAAACCAGTCCTGAATAAAATTTTCCTAAGAAAGCATAATTTCGTTTTTGTTTAAACGATTTGCGAGGAGTTACTGAAATACGGTCTCGGTAACAATTTGCGACATATCGAATTGATCACAACAGATTTGTCAAATAGCAAACATTTTAAATTAAATAGAACTTTCCTCAAATTGATTCAAAGAATTTGTTGCATATTCCGATTATGAATTTGTATTTGATAAAGCAAAATTATTTCTCCTCTAAGGGAACTCATGAAATCGATACTAATGTTCCTTTCCGACAAATTTTAAACCTCTTCTGATAAATTTATCACAATTTTTTAGGGACCCTTTTTCGGTTGTTCATTCGTTTGTCTTTAATGGAAACTTTGCCCTTAAAGAAATCATCCTTAAATTAAGATACCGAAAAACGGTCCCTAAAAAATACTCCTCAAATTGTGATAACAGAATACGGTGACAAATCGTTAAATTTATCAGAAGAAGTTGAAAATTTGTCGCAAAAGGAAAATTTCATTCTTCTGCAATTAAGTTAATGACAACGTCCCAAGTAACTTGTTTTAAGGAGTTTTTGTGAAACTTGTCCTCACTTTGGTGAGAAGAAGCTCAAAATTTGTCACTTATTCCAATGATAACTTGTTTCTGCCATAAGGGATCTCATGGAATCAGCTCTATTCGGGTTTTAAAGAACATTGGCCTAAAAATACTCTTTAAATTGATAAAAATTGGTTCAAAACTATAATTTCATTCTCAAGGAAAATTTCTCTCTGCTATAAGGGAACTCTTGGAATCGGTCCTGAGCGATGATTTACTATGAGATTTTGGTGAACCAAAATGCTCATTTCAAATCACTCAGTCTGGATAAAATTTTTTTCAAAATCCAAGCACCTTCAAGTTCTCAAATTGTCGATTCCAAACGAATGGTGGAGAATCGTAATGAAGAACATCGAAAGAAGAGAGGGAATTTTCCTCTAAGGCATAAAACTATTAATTGTTCGCTAAATTTATGGCAGTTATGAGACCACAACTATGAAGCTTTTATTAAGAAGAGCCTGAAAACCTGGCTTACTTATTTCTCCATCGATCTGTGGATCAAAATATCGACTATTCTCCCCTACAATCTTGAGAACATGTCGAATATTCTTCCTTACGATTCTCAAATTCTAAAATTCAATTTTCATTTTCTTCACATCTTCTCGCTTATTATTCCATTTTCTCCAATCCCACTCTAATTCGACCATAACCTTACTTTTCTTTTAAAAATCTGATCCCTGCTTTTTGTAGCAATTAAGCAACAAAAACATTAATACCAAACAAAATATTATTGTACCTTAAATAATTTGAAAAAATGTGACACCAAAAATCCTTTCGAAAGGACAAAGAAGAAACTCACCCCTTGTTTGGAATTGAAATATGGAAATAAATGGAAAAATTTAACACATGATTTTATTATTCTTTTTCAAGAAAACAACGGTGGCAACGGTGAACAAAAGGAATTAAGCAAACAACCCCGTTTGAATAAACAGGGTGTTGAGAACATGTGATTTTTGGCGGAATAAACAGGGTGTTGAGAACATGTGATTTAGGGAGAAAAGAAAAAACTTTACAACAATTGCAAAAATCATTTTAGGGGAGTTTTAGACTAAATAGAATAGACCATTAGCTGGTCTATAGAATAGACCATTAACTAGCTGGTCTATAGAATAGACCATTAACTAGCTGGTCTATAGAATAGACCATTAACTAGCTGGTCTATAGAATAGACCATTAACTAGCTGGTCTATAGAATAGACCATTAACTAGCTGGTCTATAGAATAGACCATTAACTAGCTGGTATATAGAATAGACCATTAACTAGCTGGTCTATAGAATAGACCATTAACTAGCTGGTCTATAGAATAGACCATTAACTAGCTGGTCTATAGAATAGACCATTAACTAACTGGTCTATAGTATTGACCATTAACTAGCTGGTCTATGGAATAGACCATTAACTAGCTGGTCTATGGAATAGACCATTAACTAGCTGGTCTATGGAATAGACCATTAACTAGCTGGTCTATAGAATAGACCATTAGCTAGCTGGTCTATAGTATTGACCATTAACTAGCTGGTGTATGGAATAGACCATTAGCTAGCTGGTCTATAGAATAGACCATTAACTAGCTGGTCTATAGAATAGACCATTAACTAGCTGGTCTATAGAATAGACCATTAACTAGCTGGTCTATAGAATAGACCATTAACTAGCTGGTCTATGGAATAGACCATTAACTAGCTGGTCTATAGTATTGACCATTAACTAGCTGGTCTATGGAATAGACCATCAGCTAGCTGGTCTATAGAATAAACCATTAGCTAGCTGGTCTATAGTATTGACCATTAACTAGCTGGTCTATGGAATAGACCATTAGCTAGCTGGTCTATAGAATAGACCATTAACTAGCTGGTCTATAGAATAGACCATTAACTAGCTGGTCTATAGAATAGACCATTAACTAGCTGGTCTATAGAATAGACCATTAACTAGCTGGTCTATAGAATAGACCATTAGCTAGCTGGTCTATGGAATAGACCATTAGCTAGCTGGTCTATAGAATAGACCATTAGCTAGCTGGTCTATGGAATAGACCATTAGCTAGCTGGTCTATGGAATAGACCATTAGCTAGCTGGTCTATAGAATAGACCATTAGCTAGCTGGTCTATAGTATTGACCATCAACTAGCTGGTCTATGGAATAGACCATTAGCTAGCTGGTCTATAGAATAGACCATTAACTAGCTGGTCTATAGAATAGACCATTAACTAGCTGGTCTATAGAATAGACCATTAACTAGCTGGTCTATAGAATAGACCATTAACTAGCTGGTCTATAGAATAGACCATTAACTAGCTGGTATATAGAATAGACCATTAACTAGCTGGTCTATGGAATAGACCATTAGCTAGCTGGTCTATGGAATAGACCATTAGCTAGCTGGTCTATAGAATAGACCATTAGCTAGCTGGTCTATAGTATTGACCATCAACTAGCTGGTCTATGGAATAGACCATTAGCTAGCTGGTCTATAGAATAGACCATTAGCTAGCTGGTCTATGGAATAGACCATTAGCTAGCTGGTCTATAGAATAGACCATTAGCTAGCTGGTCTATGGAATAGACCATTAGCTAGCTGGTCTATAGAATAGACCATTAGCTAGCTGGTCTATAGAATAGACCATTAACTAGCTGGTCTATAGAATAGACCATTAACTAGCTGGTCTATAGAATAGACCATTAACTAGCTGGTCTATAGAATAGACCATTAACTAGCTGGTCTATAGAATAGACCATTAACTAGCTGGTCTATAGAATAGACCATTAACTAGCTAGTCTATAGAATAGACCATTAACTAGCTGGTCTATAGAATAGACCATTAGCTAGCTGGTCTATAGAATAGACCATTAGCTAGCTGGTCTATGGAATAGACCATTAGCTAGCTGGTCTATAGAATAGACCATTAACTAGCTGGTCTATAGAATAGACCATTAACTAGCTGGTCTATAGAATAGACCATTAACTAGCTGGTCTATAGAATAGACCATTAGCTAGCTGGTCTATAGAATAGACCATTAGCTAGCTGGTCTATGGAATAGACCATTAGCTAGCTGGTCTATAGAATAGACCATTAGCTAGCTGGTCTATAGAATAGACCATTAGCTAGCTGGTCTATAGAATAGACCATTAGCCAGCTGGTCTATAGAATAGACCATTAGCTAGCTGGTCTATAGAATAGACCATTAGCTAGCTGGTCTATAGAATAGACCATTAGCTAGCTGGTCTATAGAATAGACCATTAGCTAGCTGGTCTATAGAATAGACCATTAGCTAGCTGGTCTATAGAATAGACCATTAGCTAGCTGGTCTATAGTATTGACCATTAGCTGGTACAGATCTTTCAGTGGTCTGTACTTTAAAGTATTATCTAGTTCATCTCAAACTTTCTGATTCTCCCTATTAAAATCCATAATTTTATTCTCACTCAGTCATCTTTTTTATGATTCGGTAGTTATGTTTATATTTCTTTCCAAAGAAAAAAAAAAGAATAATGATGTTCAGACATAAAACTACCCCCAACCCTTAAAAAAATTATTATTATCAGGGGTTTCCATGCCAATGAACTCGAGAATAAACGAGAACGTTTTACAAAACTAATTGGAAATAATTCATAATCTTAAATGAAATTGAATATACATTTCATAATAAATGAGAAAAAATGGAAACTGAAACCAACTGAAAAAAAGGGTGTTGAATTCCTAGTTGAAATGGGAAATCTCCACAGAGAAACAGGGTGTAATGTAAGCAAATATTAAGAAATGTAAACAAAAAGTTTGTTAATAGAAATTCTAATTATTTTTTAGCAAAAAAAATAAAAGAGAAAGAAACTTCAAAAGAAAGATTTAATAAAAAAATATTGTTTAAATTAAAAAAGAAAGAGAAATCAGTTAAGAACTTAACAACAAAAAAATATCTTTTTTAATTAAAATATAAAAACAAAGTGTAAAAATTAAAAAAAAATTAATTAAAAATCTAAAAAATAAAAAGTTTTATTAAAAAAACAGTTCCAGTAAAGTTTAATTGAAAAAGAAACTTATTAAAATACTCCTCCTATTAACTGCGTCGCCTCTTCTAAGCTCAACTGTATTTGCTGACCATTTGTTCTCTCTCCCATCGCTTCATGGTTTAAGAGACATTATGGCAATTAAGGATTTATTACAATTGACCACCTGCAGCGTCTTTATTATTGTGAGATGTATGTAATTTTCATTTTGTCTTCATTTTAATTAAATTTCTTTTGTACCGTTTTTTATTAATTTAAAATAACAGACAAGACAATAAATTTAAATTAAGTTTAAATTGCAAAAGGAAGGAAACTTAAATTGTGAATAAGATTTAAAAGAAATAAATTTATTATCATTATTTTTAAAATATTTAATTTTATTTAGAAAAAACATATTTTAAAATCAATATTTTATAAGAAAACTTAACTTTGGTTATGTTTGGAGTGTTAACTTCACGCCTAAGTAAATGTTAATATGTTGAGTGGTGAAAAATGGTTTTTAAAAGTTTTAAAAACTTAACTTGAGTCAATTTTAAAGACAAACTTTAGTCTTTTTTATAAACTTAAATTTAGATTATACTTAAGTCCATTTTATGGACTAAACTTCAGTCTATTTTATACACTACTAGAACTAAAGTTTATTCCACAAAATAGACTAAAAAATAGTCTAGAATAACCTTTTTTTATATTATAGACTAAACTTAAGTTTATTCTTAATACTAAACTTTAGTGAATTTTATAAACTAAACTTCAGTTCAGTTCTAGTTCAATTCTTGTTCTAATTTAGTCTAGTTAAGTTCCAGTTCTGTTCCGTTAAACTCCTATTCTTCAGTTCAAGTTTAGTTCAATTCTCGTTCAGTTCTAATTTAGTCTAGTTAAGTTCCAGTTCTGTTCAGTTAAACTCCTATTCTTCAGTTCAAATTTAGTTCAATTCTCGTTCAGTTCTATTTCAATTTAAGTTTGGTTCTAGTTCAATTCTCGTTTTGTTCTAGTTCAGTTCCAGTTCAGTTCCAGTTCAGTTCTAATTCAGTTCAAGTTCAGTTCCAGTTCTAGTTTAGTTCTAGTTCAGTTTAAGTTCAGTTCTAGTTCAGTTCTATTTCATTTCCAGTTCAATTCTAGTTCAATTCTAGTTCGTTTCTAGTTCAATTCTAGTTCAGTTCTAATTTAGTCCAGTTAAGTTCCAGTTCTGTTCAGTTAAACTTCTTTTCTTCAGTTTAAGTTTTGTTCAATTCTCGTTCAGTTCTATTTCAATTTTAGTTTGGTTCTAGTTCAATTCTCGTTCTGTTCTAGTTCATTTTTAGTTCAGTTTTAGTTCTGGTCTAGTTAAGATCTAGTTTAGGTCCAGTTCAGTTCTAATTCAATTCTTGTTTACATCTAGTCAAGTTCCAGTTCAGTTCCAGTTCAGTTCTAGTTCCGTTCTTGTTCAGTTCTAGTTCAGTTCTTGTTCAGTTCCAGTTCAGTTCCAGTTCAATTTTAGTTCAGTTCTAGTTCAGTTCCAGTTTATTTTTAGTTCAGTTCTCAATCAATTCATATTTGTAAACAATTCGTGTGAAGTTGTCACTTTTAATTAACAAACTTTTGTTAAGCGATTTTGATATTTTAAGAAAATTTTCATTAAAACAATAATTATTTTATTGAAATGAAGATTAATTGCTTTTTAATCTGACCCGATTAAACATCATGCTTGGACAAAAAAGTACCAAAAAAAAGGAAAAATTAATTAAGCACTTTAATTGATGGCGGAAAACTTTTAAGCTGGAAATGAAAAAAAAAAACTTCCTGTGAAATTTATTTTAATTCAAGTGCATTAAACTGGTTCTTTTTTTCAATTTAAGCTTTAATTGTTACTACAAACTTGGATATATAAAAATCTTTATATTAACAGCTGCCTCCCCTCTCCTCTCTTTCACTTAAGGCTTCCTACATATATTGTTTACAATTATTTCCCTTTAATTAACTTCTTTATTTTTCACTCTCTCTCTTATTCTCCTCAATTCCCCCATTAGGCTGCGCCACATAATACAAAACAAAAAAGTTTATTTAAATGAAAATAAAAGACAAAACACAAAAATTGTACTTGACTTTAGATTTGAAGTAGAAACTCTACTTCACTGCATTCCATTCCACTTCATCCTCTTGTTGACAAAGAAGCATGTTGTCATTTTTGTTGTTTTTGTTTTTTATTACTTTCATATGCATTTGCCTTCTGTTTGCTCCTCAGCTTTTAAATACTAAATAAAAAAAATAACTGTTAAGAGGAAGGAAAGAGTGACAGAGAGTGAGAGAGAGAGATGGAGTGTAATGATGTGAGGTGTTCAGTTGTTTTAAAATTCATAATAATGTGGTGTAATAAACTGAGAAAATTTTGGTGGGAGGAGGTGGATTTCTTTGTTTTTATCTCTTCAAATGTCTATTTGTGTCTTTATCTTAAACTGTTGTTGTTTTTAATTAATCCTCAGGCAATAATGACAGTTATTAAGACTTGAAAGTATAAAAAAAAATCTTAGGTACTAATTAAATGATGACAGGATGCTAAAGGCAAAAATTATATTATAATAAAAAAGATGGAGAATTTTCTATAATGATGAGTATAGTAAAATAGGGAAATAGAAAGGGGAAAAATGGTTTGATTTTAAATTCCTACAGATATTTAATTTGCGAATAAGAGACACGTGTTTAGTCAATATTATAGAATAACTTAACCTCAACTAGAACTGAACTAGAAGTGAACTAGAACTAAACTAAAACTGAACTAGAACTGATGTAGAACCAAAATTGAACTAAACTTGAACAGAACTGAACTAGAAGTGAACAAGAACTGAATTAGAACTGACATTGAACTGAACTAAAACAGAACTGAACTTGAAATTGAAACAAAAGTAAATCAGAAATAGAACGAAATTAGAACTGACGTAGAACTGAACTACAACTGAACTAAAAATGAAAAAGAATCGAACTAAAACTGAATTAAACTGACCTAGAAATGTACTAGAACAGAACCAGAACTGAATTTGAACTGAAATAGAACGAACTAAAACATTACTAGAACTATAACTGTACTAAAACTAAACTAGAACTGAAGCTAAACGGACTAGAACTAGAATAGAAATGTACTAGAACTGAACTTGAACTGAACTTGAATTAAACTTGAACTGAACTAGAAATGAAGTGAAACCAAACTAAAGCAGAACTAAAAAGAAATTAGAACTGAACGACAACTGAAAATGAATTGAGCTAAAACTGAATGAAAACTGAATTAAAGCTGAACTAGAACTGACCTGGAACTGAACTAGAACTGAACCTAAACGGACTAGAACTAGACTAGAAATGTACTAGAACTGAACTTGAACTGAATTTGAACTAAACTAGAACTAAAGTACAACTGTACTAAAACTGAACTCGAACTAAACTCGGACTATTAAGAACTAAACTCGAATTAAAGCTGGCTAAACTAAAGTTAATGCAAATACAGCATGGCATACTATCTATCCCCTTGTAGTTAATTTATGGTTCATTGATTTATTTAATGAAAATAAAACTTTTTAGAACTAAAAGTTTCTTTAAATTAAACAAAAAATAAATCAAAGTTCAAACTTTTTCAAAAACAATTTAAAGTTTTTCAAATAAATCAATTTAATTGTTTCATTTTACATCTCAAATAACCAGACTAAATCATATGAGTTTGAGATAAATGATTTCAAATTGAGAAAAAAAATGTTTTATTAATTTTGCAGCAGTTAAATTTCTATAAAAGCACGTTTTTAAGATTAAAATTGGAAAAAAGAGGAAAATTGAAAAAAAAAAAAAATCTGGTAAAAAAGGCAAAAAAACATAAAATGGAAAAAACTGACAATGAATTTTTTGCTTTAATACTTTTAAAAGCAGCTTAAAGATATTTTTATTTTAATGTTTTTCCAAAGAAAATCAAAAAAATAAAAGAAAAAAAGACGGGAAGTTTAAAAAAAAATTCTTTCCAAATCCACGTCTAAAGTTATTAAAAGGTATTTTTCTAGTTAAGTGGGAGTGTATATGTTTTGTTGTTGTTGTTGCAGACTGAAAAGTGTCTTGTTTAATTTACACTTGAATGCACATTTTGTCATAATTTTAATAAAGTTTCCACAGGAAGACTCCCCTTTTGGAAATGTGACAGAAAAGTGAAGTTCAAAATTAATAAAATTTAATCAAGAGTTTTAGTTTGATTATTAAAGCAAAATGTAAACAAAAAAAGGTAAACAAAGAGTGGAAAATAGTAGTAGAAAAAAGAGTATAAAAAGAGGAGTGTGGTGAGTTTAGCAAAAGGCTGGTTAACTTCACATGCAATTGCTATTTTTGCAATAAATCTTTATAATTTTTTTCTCAGCTGTAAAACTTCAATTTCCTATTGGGTGCATTGCATTTTTCTATATCTGGTATTTCCATTTAAATCCCTGGTTTTTCCTGTCATTTTATTTTTTCAGTTTTTGTTTTCTTAAGTGTCAAATAAACACTTAAAATAACTTGACAGAATACAGGCGTTTTTATTTATTTTTGTTAAGTATTAAAACAATATGACATTGTTGCAAAAATATGCAGCAAAATAAAATAACAAACTACAAAAAGAAAATTTATATAAAAAGATTTCATATGAAAAAAAAAGTTCCTATGAAATGGATAAATCTTCTTTTTTATAAAGTTCATTAAACTTTAAAAAATATTTCCATATTTTTATCTTTAAAAAAAAATATTTACAATATTTCTTTAAATTCACCTTTTTCATCCAAACAAAACTTTTTCTTATCTAAACTTTTTCCTGGAATATTTTTTATTTATTAAGAAAAAATCCTTCTTTCTACCTTTTCGCTCTTTTTTCCATTATTAATATCAAATAACTATGAGACTCTGTCTTATTATCTTTAAATGTCAATATTCTTGTTAGTTTCAAGATTGTTACTTTCACATGCAATTTTCTTTAGATTTTAGGGATTTTGTTTAGCTTCTTTTTTTTCTGTTTTCTATACGATATTGAATATTTATTTTCCAATCTTTTTACTGTCATTTTACACCAAAAAATATTACTGTTAAAAAGTAATAATATTTTGTTGTCATTTTTGTGTAAATAAGGTGTCAAATATTGCAATAAGAGTGAAGTTAACAAGCCATAATATCAAGTAATATTAGTAACGAGTAAAAGGAAGAAATGTTGCAACAAGGAGAAGGGAGGCAGGTTTATAAAAGATATAAAAGGAAACATGTTTAAAGAAAATTTAAAAAAATTTACAGAAAAAATTTTAAGTTTTAATTCAGTTTTACTTCAGTTCTTGTTTAATTTCAGTCCAGTTATATTTGAGTTCTAGTTGTTCGATTTTGGTTTAATTCGTTAAGTTCAATCTATATTTATTTGCGTATCAGTGCCAGTACATTTCTTTATTGAAGTTCTGGTTCCCTTCCAAATTATGTTTTAATTCATTTCCAGTTCACGGAACAAAATTAAAACTGAAATGGAAAAAGTAGAAGCATAATTAAAACTGAGCTTGAACTGAACAAGATCTAAATAAGAACTGAACTAGAAGAGAACCATTCAATTTTAGTTTTAATTTAGTTCCGATATAGTTCTAGTTCAGTTCCAGTTCAGTTCTAGTTCTGTTTCAATTCAGTATTATTTCAACTTTAGATCATTTCTAGCTTTGTTCTGGCTCAGTTTTAGTTCAGTTCTCGATCAGTTCTAGTTTAATTTTGTTGCAGTTCTAGATTACTCCCAGTTCATGTTTTAATTCAGTTTTTGTTCAGTTTAGTTCTAATTCACATCTAGTTTAGTTCCAGTTCTGTTCCAGCTTAGTTCTGGCTCAGTTCTATTTCAATTTAACTTCAGTTCTTCAGTTCAAGTTTAGTTCAGTTTTAGTTCAATTCGTGTTCAGTTTTAGTTCAATTCTAGATGAGTTCTAGTTAAGTTCATCTTACTTCTGGCTCAGTTTCATTTAAGTTTTACTTTAATCCTGGATTAGTTTAAATTCAGTACTGATCTTGTTCAGTTCTAGTTCAATTCTAGTTTCGTTCTAAATTGGGTTTAGTTCAGTCAAGTTCAATTTCAATTCCAATTTAATTCAAAATCAGTTCTATTTCAGTTCAAACTTAGTTCTGCCTCAGTTGTACTTCAGTTTTACTTTAATTCTGTATTAGTTGTAGTTCAGTTTAATTTCAATTTTATTCCAGTTCTGGATGAGTTCGGTTCTATTAAAATAATAGTTCAGTTCTAGTTTAGTTCTAGTTCTACTTTAGTTCTAGTTTAGTTCTAGCTCAGTTCTAGTTCAGATTTAGTTCAGTTCTATTCAGTTCTGGTTTCAGTTTTAGTTAAGTTCTGGTTTAGTTTTAGTTCAGTTCTGTTTCAGTTCTAGTTCAGTTCTAGTTCAGTTGTAGTTCAGTCTAGTTCAGTTCTAGTTTAGTTCTAGCTCAGTTCTAGTTCTACTTTAGTTCTAAATCAGTTCTAGTTCAGTTCTATTCAGTTCTATTCAGTTCTAGTTCAGTTCTGCCTCAGTCTAGTTCAGTTCTTATATACTTCTAGTTCTGTTCTAGTTCAGTCTATTTCAGTTCTGGTTCAGTTTAGTTCAGTTCTGGTGCAGTTCTACTTCAGTTCTAGTTTAGTTCTAGTTCAGTTCTTATTTAGTTCTAGTTCAGTTCTGGTTCAGTTCTGGTTCAGTTCTATTCAGTTCTGGTTCAGTTCTATTCAGTTCTGGTTCAGTTCTAGTTCAGTTCTATTCAGTTCTGGTTCAGTTTTATTTGAGTTTTAGTTCAGTTTAGTTCTAGTTCAGTTCTATTCAGTTCTGGTTCAGTTCTAGTTCAGTTCTACTTCAGTTCTACTTCAGTTCTAGGTTTAGTTCTGCCTCAATCTAGTTAAGTTCTAGTTCAGTTCTAGTTTAGTTCTAGCTCAGTTCTAGTTCTACTTCAGTTCTAAATCAGTTCTAGTTCAGTTCAATTCAGTTCTGCTTTCAGTTCAAGTTCAGTTCTAGTACAGTTCTAGTTTAGTTCAAGCTTAGATTTAGTTATAGATAAATTTAGTATGTAATTAAGACTCATAATGATGCCTATAAATTAAATTTTATTGTAATTTCTGGTTCATTGTGGTGAATTTTTCAGACTCATAAATTTGAAAATTTAAATAAACTGAACGTTGAAGTATTTTTTTGTTGCTTTCGATTATAAAGTTCATTAATTTCTATAAAAATCTGAAGAATAAAAAGAATTTTAATAAATTTTTATAAAAGGAAAAAAAGCAGCAGAATTTTAAATTAAAATTATGCTGCGGCACGTTTTTGATTAACTAACGAAAAGACAGAAACAAAATTCTTTTCAAAATAGTTTTTATAGAGAGAAAATATTTGAGTTGTTTTGAAACCCTCTTGACAAATTTATTATTTACCCTTGTTTATATATTTTGTTCATGGTATGACATTTTGATTAAGAGGAGAGGTTGTAGAGGAAAAGAGAAAAAAGGATAAACTATAAAATAAATTTTTCTTTTTATCAGTTGCGATTTATAGTAAATCCTAAAAGCATCAAATAAACATGTTAGAAGAAAAACTATAGAAATTCTAGCATTTGTTGGAAAATAATCGTATTTATTTCCAATTTACTTGATGGCTTAAACTTAACAATAAAACTGTCAAAGGGATTTTTTCTCTCTCACTCTCTGTTGTTTTGTATTGTTTACGTTACTGGGATTGTTTACATTTAGTTGTTAGAAAAATGGTGTGTACACTTTACGTGCAGAATTTAATAGAGGGAAATAAATAAAATAAATCTGGTAAAATTTAAGGTATTGAAGAAATTTATTTAAGGGATAATGAAGTAAATACGTTATTGTTTCGCAATACACACT
>PYHX02000415.1:0-53966 GCA_004302925.2 Cochliomyia hominivorax
CCAACTTTTTAATAAAAAAAAAAAAAACAAAAAACAAAAAACACTTTCCCTGAAGTTTCCTTCAGCTGACAACATTTTGCCGGATGTTGTAACAAGAACTTTTTTTTGGTAATAATTTGGTTAAAGAGAAATAAATCTTAAAAACAACTTTAATCATAAAATCATGTTAACAAAACCAAACAGGATGTTTTGTTTGTAATGAGCTTTTGGAGAATATGAAGGGAAAATATATAGACAGATATCGTTTCAATATCATGCAGTCAATTTAACTTTGACAAGCAAACAAACATTTTAACAAGACATTTGTAATAAAACCATAAATGCTAGAAATGTCTCAAATTAATTTATTTTACTCGAAAGAGGAAATTTTGTCTTAAAAGCTTAATGGACTTTTTTGTTATGGACAAAGGAAAAGAAGAAAAACAAAATCCAAAAATTATCGAACTTTTCCCTAAAGAAAAAACTTGGTAAAAATGTTTCTATTCAATTTGTAACTAATTGAATTAAAAAGACAAAATTTCTAGTAAATTGTTTCTCTAAAAGACAAAATTTGCAGCAAATTTTCTCTAAAAGACAAAATTTGCAGCAAATTTTCTCTAAAAGACAAAATTTGCAGCAAATTTTCTCTAAAAGACAAAATTTGCAGCAAATTTTCTCTAAAAGACAAAATTTACAGCAAATTTTCTCTAGACAAAATTTGCAGCAAATTTTCTCTAAAAGACAAAATTGCAGCAAATTTTCTCTAAAAGACAAAATTTGCAGCAAATTTTCTCTAAAAAACAAAATTTGCAGCAAATTTTCTCTAAAAGACAAAATTTGCAGCAAATTTTCTCTAAAAGACAAAATTTGCAGCAAATTTTCTCTAAAAGACAAAATTTGCAGCAAATTTCTCTAAAGACAAATTTACAGCAAATTTTCTCTAAAAGACAAAATCTACAGCAAATTTTCTCTAAAGACAAAATTTGCAGCAAATTTTCTCTAAAGACAAAATTTGCAGCAAATTTTCTCTAAAGACAAAATTTGCAGCAAATTTTCTCTAAAGACAAAATTTACAGCAAATTTTCTAAGGACAAATTTTGCAGCAAATTTTCTCTAAGGACAAATTTTGCAGCAAATTTTCTCTAAAGACGAAATTTGCAGCAAATTTTCTCTAAAGACGAAATTTGCAGCAAATTTTCTCTAAAGACGAAATTTGCAGCAAATTTTCTCTAAAGACGAAATTTGCAGCAAATTTTCTCTAAAGACGAAATTTGCAGCAAATTTCTCTAAAAGACAAAATTTACAGCAAATTTTCTCTAAAAGACAAAAATTTACAGCAAATTTCTCTTAAAGACAAAATTTACAGCAAATTTTCTCTAAGGACAAATTTTGCAGCAAATTTTCTCTAAGGACAAATTTTGCAGCAAATTTTCTCTAAAGACGAAATTTGCAGCAAATTTTCTCTAAAGACGAAATTTGCAGCAAATTTTCTCTAAAGACGAAATTTGCAGCAAATTTTCTCTAAAGACGAAATTTGCAGCAAATTTTCTCTAAAGACGAAATTTGCAGCAAATTTTCTCTAAAGACAAAATTTGCAGCAAATTTTCTCTAAAAGACAAAATTTGCAGCAAATTTTCTCTAAAAGACAAAATTTGCAGCAAATTTTCTCTAAAGACAAAATTTGCAGCAAATTTTCTCTAAAAGAAAAAATTTGCAGCAAATTTTCTCTAAAAGACAAAATTTGCAGCAAATTTTCTCTAAAAGACAAAATTTACAGCAAATTTTCTCTAAAGACAAAATTTGCAGCAAATTTTCTCTAAAGACAAAATTTGCAGCAAATTTTCTCTAAAGACAAAATTTGCAGCAAATTTTCTCTAAAGACAAAATTTGCAGCAAATTTTCTCTAAAGACAAAATTTGCAGCAATTTTCTCTAAAGACAAAAATTTGCAGCAAATTTTCTCTAAAGACAAAACTTGCAGCAAATTTTCTCTAAAGACAAAATTTGCAGCAAATTTTCTCTAAAGACAAAATTTGCAGCAAATTTTCTCTAAAGACAAAACTTGCAGCAAATTTCTCTAAAGACAAAATTTGCAGCAAATTTTCTCTAAAGACAAAATTTGCAGCAAATTTTCTCTAAAGACAAAATTTGCAGCAAATTTTCTCTAAAGACAAAATTTGCAGCAAATTTTCTCTAAAGACAAAATTTGCAGCAAATTTTCTCTAAAGACAAAATTTGTAGCAAATTTTCTCTAAAGACAAAATTTGCAACAAATTTTCTCTAAAGACAAAATTTGTAGCAAATTTTCTCTAAAGACAAAATTTGCAGCAAATTTTCTCTAAAAGACAAAATTTACAGCAAATTTTCTCTAAGGACAAATTTTGCAGCAAATTTTCTCTAAAGACGAAATTTGCAGCAAATTTTCTCTAAAGACGAAATTTGCAGCAAATTTTCTCTAAAGACGAAATTTGCAGCAAATTTTCTCTAAAGACGAAATTTGCAGCAAATTTTCTCTAAAGACGAAATTTGCAGCAAATTTCTCTAAAGACGAAATTTGCAGCAAATTTTCTCTAAAGACGAAATTTGCAGCAAATTTCTCTAAAGACGAAATTTGCAGCAAATTTTCTCTAAAGACGAAATTTGCAGCAAATTTTCTCTAAAGACGAAATTTGCAGCAAATTTTCTCTAAAGAAAAAATTTGCAGCAAATTTTCTCTAAAGACAAAATTTACAGCAAATTTTCTCTAAAGACAAAATTTACAGCAAATTTTCTCTAAAGACAAAATTTACAGCAAATTTTTCTCTAGACAAAATTTGCAGCAAATTTTCTCTAAAGACAAAATTTGCAGCAAAATTTATGCAATTTAAAGCAAAACAGACTTTAATATTTGTATCTGGATTTCTTTTGTTCTATTCTCCTCTTCTTTCAATCCATAATGACATTAATAATAAAAAGAAATTAATATAAAACATTTCAAAATGACTAATTTCTTCTTCTTTTCTCATATCAAAATTTTTTGTTGTTGTTGCTATTTTTTCTACTTAAATGAAAAATTAATTTATGAATACACTCACCACACACACACACACATAAAACATTTCCGGAGGACCCATTAATACTAATTACAAAGATACATTTTTTTGAATAGAAAAAATATGTCACAAAGAAAAAAAGACTAAAATAATAAAAATAATAACAATAAGTAAAATCACAGATGAATGATTGACAGTCAAAGAAGTTTGTCAGAGAAAAAACCACAAAAAGGAAGAATGGAAAAAATTCCTTGACACAGATTTCAAAGAAGGAAACATAACTGCCAAATTTGTTACATATAGAAAAAACAGATAAAATTTGTGATTTAAAGAAAAAGTAACAGGACTGACTTTATGATGCCTCAAAATGTGTTATAAATATAAAAAAGATAATATTTAACGCCTTTAAAGATACAAAGAAGAAAAATCAATAGACATTGAGCAGCTTCCAGAGAAAGGAACATATTGAGGCTGAATATGGATTTATGGGAAAATGGTTAGAGTTTTCGTTGCTATAAAAATATAAAAAATTCAAATTTAGATTAGAATTTTGTACCAAAAATAATTTTTCACGCATTTTTGTTCAAATCTCTTAAAACAGTTTCCAAATCAAAGTGTTTTTGAATATAACTCCATTACTTTTGAACTATGACTGATGCGTCAGTAAAATTTGACATGATTAAAGCAGAAGTGTCGTAGAGTTTTTTGCCAGAAGTGTAGACTCATAGCTTATCAGGGGGATAGCAGGCGCTCCCCCAAATTTGACTATCTTAATCATGCAGATTTTAGCGAAAATTTGTTAAGATTTCTATATTTATTTGTTAAAATCTCAGATCACAAAGCCGGGATTGACTTCAACTTTTTCTAGTAACATGTGACGATATGTCGGGAAAGCAGTTCAAACATATTAGTGTCGGACGCGTTTTCCCAAAGACAGAAAGATTATTTCGTTCAAACAACTCAAATTTTTAAACGCCTTTAAAATGTATTGGGATTTTGGGTATTTCTGGATGGAAAAGTGAGAATTTTTCAAATGCTCTGAATTATGAACAGGTTTTTACAAATCATATCGAGGATTTACACAAATACTGCTTTTTGTTTAAATTTTATTTAAATTTGTATACCAACTTTATTGTTGGACCCAAACAAGCTTAAAAAAATAAAATAATTTCTCTAAGGAATTGTTGGATCAAACTATTATTCCACAAAATTTTCTTTACTTACTAACGATCTCCATCTCTTAGGGTTTTCCTGGATACCAAATACTTACATAAAAAGTTTTTATTTTACCTCAAAATCCCACCTAAACTTGGTTCTCTTTAACCAAATTAAACTCTTTTCTGTATATGACATAAATAAACATCATTTAAACATGTCTATGGTGTACATAAACAAGTTATGGTTACCGCATATATTTTGCCCAGAATACTTAAACTTGTCATGAGTCAGGGAACCTAAACAATTCCCATTTATGAACTTGAAAACTTCCAAAATCCCAATTCCTTCAAAAAGTTTTTAAAAATTTAACTTTTTTCATAGAAATGGTCTGTCCTGATCCTTATAACGATATCCAGCAGAAAATTATTTCGGGTTATTTTTCTTACATTTGTACATATGTAAATAATGAAAATTCGTAGACGTTCCCCGCTTTATGGATTGAGAACTGAACAAAGAAGTGAACATTTTTAGCGAATTAAAAAAACTTACGTTTGAGTTGATCAAGTTTGGGAAGGATCCCACAACAACCGTGATTAGGTAAACAAATCAACTCGGAAACTCCTTAACCATGATCGTGTGAAATTTAATTGAGATACCTTAAACAGTTAAAAAGTTCTAGAATTAAAGATAAAAATCGAAAATCGAATTAAAAAAAAACTTTTAAATTTATGGTGACCGAGTTTGGGAAGATTCCCACAACAACTCAGAGTAAAAAGAAATCTATTAACCTATAAATCCACTCAGAAACTCCTTAGCTATAACCGTGTGGAATTTCATGGAGATAAATCAAACAGTTCAAAGTTGTAGAGTTATATGCAAAACATCGTTTCGATTTTCTCTGGCGAATTTCAGAAAAACTTTTTGAACTCGAGATGACCAAGTTTAGCAAGGGTCCCACAACAACTCTAAGTAAGAAGAAATCTATAAATTTGCATATTCAATTCAGAAACTCCTTATCTATGATCGTGTACAATTTCCTTAAGATAACTTCAACAGTTCAAAAGTTATAGAATTATAGACCAAAAATGGGTTTTGAAATCACTGTGGAACGACATTAAAGTTCCTAAACTTAGATTCAAAATTAAACTCCTCACTTTAATGTTTTTTTATACAAACACTAAGATTTATAACAAAAATATAAATTTGTTACCACCCTGAATATCACTAGGGAATCCATTTTTGTGGCCCTTAAGGAATCATTGTGATAATCAATCACTTAAGGAAGTCTCTTGCTAACAAAGGTTTCTTTGCCACAATGACTCTATTTCTCCTAAAAAAAATAGGCAAATATACATAAAAAACTTTAATCGTAATTAAAGTGAACCCCTGATGATTTGGTTTTAATATTATTGTTATTTCCTTTAATAAACTATTTCCTCTATATTTTCTATAAAAGAGGAAAAGGGAAAAAGAGAAAAAAGTCCTTTAAGGAAACAAAGAAAAAAACTTATATATAAATACAAAAATGCCTCATTTACATATGTATTAGTATTATTTTAGTTGTTGTTTTTTCTTCCATGATTAAATCAATAGGATATCCTTTTGTTTTGTTATCCTCTAACCAAGCAAAAGGACCTTCATTTTACAACTGAGAATAAGTGAATGAAATTGAACGGGTGTTTGGTTACGTTTAAATTAAAAAAATACCATTGTGGCTACAAAAATAGAATCACTCTTGCCCCTGTTTCTCCCTCTCTCTCTATCACTATGTCTCTCCCACTCATTGGTTTTATCTTTTATTATTTTTTAATTTGAAATTTATATTAAAGAATTGTAACGGGAAATATTTAATTTGTTTTATTTAGTTTAGTTAGTTTAGTTTAGTTCTGTTTATTCATGTTTAGTTTACTTTCTTTTGTTTCGGTTTTAATTTAGTTTATTTTCACTTAATTTTGCAATGAGAATTTTTTTTATACGAAATAAAAGAAATCCTTTTAGAAGGAAAAAGGACAACAGATGAAAACATGATAAATATCCTTTTGTTCACTTAAATTTATTCAATTGTTGTTATTCATCAATTAATAAATTTAGTTTAAATTTCCGACTTAAATGAAAACAAAGGAAAATTTCAAAATTTCACTAAAAAGGATATTTTACAAAATATTCCCCAAAAAAAGGAATAAATTTCCAAAAAATTAAAAGTTTCTAGAAAATAGTTAAGAAATTTCCATAAAAAATAAATTAAGGAAAATTTTCTCAAGAAGGAAAATTTCATGAAATTTCCCATAAATAAGGAAAATTAGAGGAAAAATTAGAAACAAACAAACAACATTTTGAGGATATTTTAAAGAAAAATTCCTAAGTAAGAATAACTTGAAGAAATAACTTGAAAAAATATATTCCAAGAAAGACAACTTTAAGAAAATTTCCCTAAAAATTGTTTTTTTTTTTTTTTTTTTAATTCCTTCCATAAAGAAAATTGAAAGAAAATGTTCCTCAAAAATATCCCTTTTTTATAAAACATTTTTTTGTAAGAAAATTTAAAAAATTGAAAAAGAAGTTTAAATAAATCCCCCACAGGGATATTTATCGAAAATTTCCTATAAAATTAAACTTTGAGAATTTTTCCTGCGAAAATATTGAAAATAATAATTTTAGAAAATTTCTTATAAAAATTTACTATGAAAGGGAAATTTTAAGATACAGTCTTTAAAAGAGAAAATTTCTTAGAAAAAGTAAATTTATAGAAAATTAATTCCAAAGAGGAAATTATAAGAAAATTACTCCTTAACAATCCTATAAAAATGGGAATTTTAGGAATATTTTTTAAGAAACCAAATTTAAGAAAATATAAAAAATTTGCTCTTAATAAAAAATTTAAAAAAAATCTCCAAATGAAAGATTTGAAATTTTTCTCTAAAAAGAAATTTATTCAAATAGAAAACTTATTGATAATTTCCTCTAAAGAGAGCATCTTTTATGAAATTATTGAAATTTTTTTTAATTGAAAATTTTTTGAAAATTTTCTCTAATAGAAAATTTTTTGAAAATTTTCTCTAAACAGAATTTTTTTTGAAAATTTTCTCTAAATAGAAAATTTCTTGAAAATTTTCTCTAAATAGAATTTTTTTATAGAGCATCTTTTTAGAAATTTTCTTTCAACAGAAAATTTTTTTGAAAATTCTTTTCTAAATGGAAAATTTATTCAAAATTGTTTCTAAATATGAAATTTATGGAAAATTTCCTCCAAGAATAAAATTATTGAAATTCTCCTTTAAAAACAAAATATATTGGAAATATTTGATTTTCCTTTTTAAAGGACATTTACTGAAATTTCTTTTAAAGGAATATTTTTTATTTATTTTAAACAAACCATATTCTGGCTTTAATGTAAGAAGGATTCTGGTATTAAAGTTAAAATTTATATTCCAATTTTGATTTCTTTAAAGTTCGAAATAAATAAAAAACAGCTTTAATTCCTTTTATTACTTCTCCTTTTAAACATAAAATTTGAGAGGGAGCCTTTTTCTGCTGAAGCTTCAGCTGCAGCTGCTGCTGCCACATAACCAGTGAATAGTCAGTCAGTCAGGATGATAATGTGGCACTCGTATGTTGACCCAAGTGGACAGTCAACTTTTTCCATTTATCTATCCATCTTAATGAGTTTTAATGTGTTTTGTGTAAATTGCTTTTAGTCCTTTTATTTTCTTTTTCTCTATTTTTTTGTTGTTGTATTGTATTTTTATATTTTTGCTTTTTATTATTCGTGGATTACAATAAAATGGAAAAAAATTGTTATGGTTGTAAATGAGAAAAATAGCAAAAAAGAAAACCTGAAACTTAATCGAAGTGCGAAGACGAAGAAGCAAACGAAAAAGGAAAAGAAAAACGACAAACCATAAAGGAGTGAGTAACAAATAATGATGGTGTCTATATGAGCAGTTCAGCGTATAAATCTATAAATGTTATTGTGTGAGTGTATAATTGTATGTGTGGTAAAATAAATGTATTGGCTTACATGCATATACATGTGTGTGAGTGTGTGTTTGTGTCATAATGTCGACCATAAAACATTAACACTATTGATCTTATACGTGAATGATATAAAAACTCATAAAGAAAAAAATCCATGTCATTAAAGAGAGGGAGAGAGAAAAAATCCACCAGCTCAATCAGAATCTTCAACAACAGCAGCCACAAAATATATATATGTGTGTGCATGTTTAATATAATATATGTAACTGTTTTCAGAGAGAGTTAGAAAAAAATATATATTCACAATATTTTAGACGAAGGAATAAAGTAAACGACGTTGTGGTCGAATCACTAAAAGCAGAAGCAGAAACAGCAGCAGAAATTTTATTACAAGTTCCCTTTTGACAATCTGTCATTGTAATGTATATGAATGTCCTTTTCATAAGTATGTATGTGTATACAACACATACTTTAAATGTCCTTTGTGTATAGAAATGTATGAGTTTGTTACAAATTGTATACGAGAGAAAAAAAATAAAAAAGCGACAACAGATGTTAAAGAATGAACCGAAAAAAAATACTCAAAAAAAGAAGAAGAAAATCATCAGTTCATATTATTTATAAAAAAATATATATAAAATTGACAATACTCCTGATGCCTTGTAACATGAGGAACAGAGGGGCATGTGGGTAAACTGACAATAATGTAAAGGATGAGTAGTTAAGGTCTCATAACCAGTGGGGTCAAATATAAAAGTTTGTCAGTCGTTTGTATCAGAAAAACAACATGATTATATTTAAACACAAGTTTGATTTCTTCCTTGTTTGAGTTTATTTTTTAGATACTTTTTTTTGATTGAGTTAATATCACAACACACTAACTAATACACTGAAAAGAAAACAAGTAAAAATATTATACACGGCTGTTGACTTACATCATCTAAATATTTGCATGAGTTAGAAAAAGGCTTCATATGAAATGTGAAATATAGAATTGGTCATTATACCCTACACAACCGTAGAGGAAAAATGTTTTCTCTAAAGACAAAATTTTCAGCAAATTTTCTCTAAAAGACAAAATTTTGGGGTAAATTTCTCTAAAAGACAAAATTTTGGGTAAATTTTCTCTAAGAGACAAAATTTGCAGCAAATTTTCTCTAAGAGACAAAATTTGCCAGCAAAATTTTCTCTAAGAGACAAATTTGCAGCAAATTTTCTCTAAAAGACAAAATTTGCAGCAAATTTTCTCTAAGAGACAAAATTTGCAGCAAATTTTCTCTAAGAGACAAAATTTGCAGCAAATTTTCTCTAAGAGACAAAATTTGCAGGCAAATTTTCTCTAAGAGACAAAATTTGCAGCAAATTTTCTCTAAGAGACAAAATTTGCAGCAAATTTTCTCTAAGAGACAAAATTTGCAGCAAATTTTCTCTAAGAGACAAATTTGCAGCAAATTTTCTCTAAGAGACAAAATTTGCAGCAAATTTTCTCTAAGAGACAAAATTTGCAGCAAATTTTCTCTAAGGGACAAAATTTGCAGCAAATTTTCTCTAAGAGAATTTTGTGAATATTTTCGTTAAAGTTGAGAAGTAAAGTGATTTTTTCTAAATAAAAATATTTCTTCAGTGTTTCACTGCTTTTTTTTTTTTTTTTTTTTTTTTTTTTTTTTTGAAGAGGGAAATGCTTGAAGTGTAATGTGTTGCTAGTTATAATACTGTTGTTATTTCCTTAACGACATTATATTTGTTGTTATTGACGTTGTCTCACACACATACACCTATATATGTATATATCATGGGTATGTATGTTTATATGTATGTGTTGCATTTTTTTCTAGTAAATAACTTATAATATCATATGTCAAAGCAATACAAGTCATATAACACATACACTCTACGTTTTTCCCCATACTTTAACAAATTGTTTCCTTTTTTATTTCTGCAGTAATATTGAATGCTGTTATGTGTGTGTGTGTATTATAAACAAGTGTTGGTAAAGAAACAAATAACCAATAAATTAAATTTTGAAAATGCTGTTCAACGCATCTCATTGAAATATGTTGTACGTTTACTTTTTGGACCAGCGATCAAGAGAAAAAAGAGGGGAATTATTTAGAGGGAAAATCAGTATTGAAAAGTATTTCAATATTTAGTTTATATGTGTGAGTGAAGTCTGAGAGACTTGTTAGTTAAACTCGATGAAAGAAATTAATTTTCCTTTTTGATTTTCCAACAAATTTTGAAAGACTTATTTCCGTCAAAAAATGCCTTTGGAATTTGAAATATTTTTTTAATTTATAAATTTATTAATTTAACATAATATTTTAGTGACTTTTGGAAAAAAAGATACAGTTAAATTTTAAAAGTTCTTTTTTAATTATTCAAGGTACATTTTGCTTTCAGATAATTAAATAATAATTTTAATTAAAAAATTATTTCACTTACTGTGATTTGAGGTTAAAAAGACGTATTACCTGAAAAGGAAAAGAAAATAATTTTTAGTGAATTTAAGGACAAAAATGTCATAATTATAGATTTAAGACCGAACCTCCTGCTATCACTTGTAACTTAGGTATTCTATATGTAACATACATTGTATATACATTCTCGATTTAAATCAAATTCTTTGCCAATTTAGGTCTTAACGTTCATAAAAGAGTCTGTCCGCTTGTCTTAGCGGCCGTTCGTTCTATTTATCCGTCTGTCTCTCCATCCTTCTATTAATGCCTTGTGTACAGCCAAACTAATTGTTAAAAACTTAATAAAATTTAACCTGATTACCAGTGTCCTGGGAAGGTTTGTGTTAAATCGATTAAGTTAAGAAAAAGTTATCAGCCGATAAACTGAATATAATGTCAATTAAATGTTTTCAACAAAAACCCAACTTTGTCCTATAAAAAGTTGGCCAAGCACTTAAAGGGCTGCCGTCAAAATGTTTCCAATGTTATTAAACAGCACTGGGGAAACCTGTTTGTGAACAAAATCTCTGATTCCGGTAGAAAGAATGGTCCACGTGATGTTTTTGAAGCAAAAAAAAAAGAGCCCAAACACATTCGTTATGAAAGCAGGCCTTTTATCTCATTACTGGTACTATAAAATCACTCAAGACTCAAGTGTTTAACAGCAATGCTGCCTTTAATATAGAGCCAAAAAGAAAGCATGGGAATTGATGTCAAGAGCAATAGACTTGCTATACCTTGCATTTTTTTACAACGGGCTCTACAAAAAAGTTGTTTCCAAATCATACGTCTTCTTAATGTGTCCATTTATTTCTGGTCTGACTTGCCATTCCTATCGCTATGGTAAATAAATCCTGAGTGATACAAGAACAATAATATGATATGTGTACTAAGAGAGGGCAAATCCTCAAAATTGCTAGAAGCTAAGGCAAGTGGTGAGATATTGAGTTTTAGTTAAAAGACAGTTGAAGACCACAAAAGAGGTGTCCAAAAATATGGTAGATAATAAAATGGAGGTGAACTACCTGCTCAAGCAACGTGACAGGAAAGCACTGTAAAACGAAGGGTTTTGAAAAATGTTAAAGACTTGATTTGAAGCAGTGATTACACAGAGTCCGATTAGCTAATTGTTGGGAGCTCGTTGGAAAATGGGTTTTATTCGTTTTGGCTTTCAAAACATCATGTTAACCATTCACTTAACTCAAACTGTTCCATCAATTCAGTTTATTTACATTCGAAGCAGTTTTAAAGACAGATCTTTTTATGTCTAATCTGATATGATTGAGCTTTTTACGTCCGTCAGTCTAGATCTATCCATCCATCTGCCCGTTCGTCTGTCCCTCTGTCTTTCGACATGTATACAACCAAATTAGTTGTCTGAGCTAATTTATATTGAACCTGACTATTTTTGTTGCCCTGAGAAGTTTCGCTTTTAAAATCAGAAAAATCGACACAGTTAACAAAAAGTTATAGACTGATATCAGATTTAACCTCAAAATTCTGGAAAAGTTGTTTTAAAATACATTTCAAACAAAGTTTCGTTTAATATATAGTTATATCCTAATCACTATAATTCCAGAAAATACTGTTCCGAACAGTTCCAGTAATATTTAATATGGGTTACAACACACATGTATGTGTGAAAAATATTTATCTTTTTCTGTTCGATCGAGAACAGATCCAATTAAAATTTTCTCATGACCATGAATGAAATCCATCTCTCATCCCACTGGATGCACTAAGAATTTTCCAAATCATTTGCAAAACATCTAAAGAAAGTTTGTGAGAAATTTCATTAAAAATTTTTATTTTCCTTTTTATACCCTACACCATCGTAGGTGGTTGAGGGAATTATTCGTCTCTGATGATGTTTGTAACATGTAGAAAGAATGGTGTTATACCCACCTTAAAGTGTTCTGTTCGATTCAGAATCACTTTCTGAGTCGATTTAACGATGTCCAATCGTCCGTCCGTCTGTCTGTCAGGCTGGCTGCCCATGTAAACGTTTTAAAAAGTCTACAGGTCGAAATTTTTGAGAAATCTCAATGAAATTTGGTACATATTTTATTTTGGCCTTAGGACGAAGACTATTGAAACTGACCATATTCGGTGCAATATCTCAGGTATCTTCCATACAAATTTTCCAACCGTAATGGGCTTTTAAGGTCCTAAATATAAATTTAAATTTGGCACAAGTAAGTCTTATGACAAAAAAACCCCTTTCAAATGTCATATTCAAGGAAATAAATCTTACATACACGTTGGTATTGTAAAAATAATTGGTAAAATTACAAAAATCGATGTGCAAAGTTTTACAAGGGTCAATTCAAAATTAAAATTCATACATTTAATAAAGATATTAGTGATTAGGGTAGTTCATTAATTTCTCCTAACTACAAATTTTTTTACCAACAATGTGGTGTAGGGTATTAGATAGTCGGGCTTTATTCTTACTTGTTGTTTGTTAAAAAACCTTTTAAATCTTCGAGTATGATTAATATTTGTGATGAAAAATATTACTCATACGCAAGTTAAAGCTGTTAATTTCAAATCTAATTTTATACTTCGCTTTCAATTACTTATTTAATCCAAAACATTTTTTCAAACATAAAATAATTTATAATGATTTCAAAAATTCGTCGAAAGCAAAAAAAGACTCTAATTCTGTGAATTTTCCATAAAATTCGAATTTATTAAAAAAATAACTTTTTGACATTTTACAGCTGAAAATTAATGCAAGTTATGCATAAAACTAGAATTTCTCTAAAAATTTAGTTCTTTTTTTGTTATTACGAGTTTATGAAAATTAAAGTCAAGAAAAAAATTTAACAAAATTTGACAACTTTATATTAGATGTGAAATGGAAAAAAAGAGGAAAATCAAAAAAAGATGCCACAAAAAATAAACATTTTTGTAAATTCTTTATTTCGTTCTTTCGTTGGTTCGTTTGTTCATCTTTGTGCTCTTCAACACTTGTTTGTATTGGTTTGCCAGCAGTTAAGTAAGATTTCTCTGTTGTTTTTCTGCTAAACGAAAAACGAGTGTCTAATATTTTATGCAACTTAACAAAACGCACACACACACACATACACATACATACACACACATACACGCACACTTACACAAACACTTGTTATGCATATCTAATGAAATATGGCCAGAGGAATTGTTATTATTTTTATTTTAGATGGAAAGTGCTGCTGTTGCTGTTGCTGCTAAGCAAAATAAATAGTTAAAGTGCATGTTGTTAGGGATGTTGTTGCTGGTTGTTGCAAATTGCTTTTGTGTTGTTATTATTGTTTTTCTTCTTATAATATTGCTGCTAACTCTTTTGCTCATCTCACTCGTCAAGTAAACAACTCATCTCTCATACACAAACACTCTCGCAAATAAAATACATACACTTTAAATGAATGTGTTGGCAAAATATGATAATACAAACTAACACACAGACACACCCATACACCTATATATTTTCACTACTAAAGCAAGAAATGAGATGAGTGTGTTAAAAAAATAGAAGAAAAGTAAAACAACAATGCAAACAAATCTTAATTATGTTATAAACAAGTTGCTGAATGTACAAACAACAACAACAACTGAAAAACGGAAGGATATAAAAAACAACATGTTCATCGTTCTTACGTTTTGTTCTGTTTAAGTGTTAAGAGTGTGTCTGTGTCGTGTGCGTTTGTATTTGTGTGAGAGTTTACTAACCCATCACATGGTGATAGAGTTTTTATTATATTTAAGCAACGTTGCTGTTTTTCCCCTCTCCCTCCCCTTCTTCTTCCTCTTCTTTTTACTTAAATACACACTCTCATTTTTATTTTTATTTTTAGTTTTAATTTTTTTGTTCTTTAAAATAAACATTTTTGTAGCAGCTGTTGTTTAAAAACTGTTAAAAGAAGACAAGAGCTTTTGCTGGATATTTTTTTTAAACGAATTAAAAATGTTGAAAAAAAAAAGACACGAAGTGAGCAGAAGAACAGACACTCACTAGAATAATCATACTGAGATTGAACAAATTTGGTCAGCTTGCAATAAATACTCATCACAAGATAATAACAAAAGAAAATAATATAATAAAAATAAAAATAGTGAAATTTATAAAATGGTATTAAAGGTACCATGGGGCATGAAGAAAAAAAGGGAAAGAAAATTAACTTGTCGCATTAAGATATTTCTTCTATCAAGAATAATCAAGACGATTTTTTTATATAAAATCCTGAAATTTTTATATATATTTTCTATAGAAAAATTTCAATGCGATGAAATTTTCTATAGAAAAATTTCAATGCGATGAAATTTTCTATAGAAAAATTTCAATGCGATGAAATTTTCTATAGAAAAATTTCAATGCGATGAAATTTTCTATAGAAAAATTTCAATGCGATGAAATTTTCTATAGAAAAATTTCAATGCGATGAAATTTTCTATAGAAAAATTTCAATGCGATGAAATTTTCTATAGAAAAATTTCAATGCGATGAAATTTTCTATAGAAAAATTTCAATGCGATGAAATTTTCTATAGAAAAATTTCAATGCGATGAAATTTTCTATAGAAAATTTCAATGCGATGAAATTTTCTATAGAAAAATTTCAATGCGATGAAATTTTCTATAGAAAAATTTTAATGCGATGAAATTTTCATAGAAAAATTTCAATGCAATGAAATTTTCTATAGAAAAATTTTAATGCGATGAAATTTTCATAGAAAAATTTCAATGCAATGAAATTTTTTATAGAAAGATTTCAATGCGATGAAATTTTCTATAGAAAAATTTCAATGCAATGAAATTTTCTATAGAAAAATTTCAATGCAATGAAATTTTCTATAGAAAAATTTCAATGCGATGAAATTTTCTATAGAAAAATTTCAATGCGATGAAATTTCTATAGAAAAATTTCAATGCGATGAAATTTTCTATAGAAAAATTTCAATGCGATGAAATTTTCTATAGAAAAATTTCAATGCGATGAAATTTTCTATAGAAAAATTTCAATGCGATGAAATTTTCTATAGAAAAATTTCAATGCGATGAAATTTTCTATAGAAAAATTTCAATGCGATTAAATTTTCTATAGAAAATTTCAATGCTTTGAAATTTTCTATAGAAAAAATTCAATGCTATGAAATTTTCTATAGAAAAATTTCAATGCGATGAAAATTTCTATAGAAAAATTTCAATGCGATGAAATTTTTTGTAGAAAAATTTTAATGCGATGAAATTTTTTGTAGGAAAATTTCAATGCGATGAAATTTTCTATAGAAAAATTTCAATGCGATGAAATTTTCTATAGAAAAATTTCAATGCGATGAAATTTTCTATAGAAAAATTTCAATGCGATGAAATTTTTCATACAAAAGTTTCAATTTCAATATTTTCTATATAAAATTTTTTCCATTTTTCCTTCTATACAAAATTTCCAATACGATGTTTTTTTCTACAGAAAATTTAAATTTGTCCTTTTTTTATAAGAAACTTTAAAATTTGATGTTGTTTTCTTTAAAAAATCCTCAAGACGCTGTTACTTTCTACAGAGAAGGAGCAAAAACAGAAGTTTGGCAAAGCATTCAAAAGTCTTCCCTTAAAATGTTTCCAATGTTATTAAACAGTACCGTTATAATTTGTTCGTTGATAGAGAACCTGTTCAGATTTGATGTTTCTAAGAAAAAAATAAAGAGCATTTGTCAAAGAGCTACCAATACAGTACTTTAAGCTCAGTGCTCGGAGCAAAAAACTTTTGGCAGATTTTAAATGGAGATGGACTATCTGCTCGAGCAATGTGATATTTTTTCCAGCATGTTTTAAGCCTTAACAAAATTATCTTATTTTTTAACCCATAGTGCATAGCTAGAATATGTTTTTTATAGAAATTAAATTCAAAAAAAGCACAAAGCTTTATAAAACCCAAAAATAACAATAACAAAAATAAAATCCAGCAAAAAAAGTGAACATTTTCTATCTTTTACTCTACAGGGATTTTCATGGAATTGTTGTATGAATGAAGACATGAAAATTGCACTAAAACAAGAACAAAATCAACAAAAAATCTAGAAAAAAGAACAAAAACTGAAAACATAAAAAAGTGGCCTGAACATCATAATCATCACAATGGGCGTTTGCCATGTTTGGCTAAGTGGTCTCATTTATTTAGTTTTCCAATTTTTTTCTTTTGCTTTTCATTTCTCTAGTTTTTGCGTTACGTACGGAAGAAAAAACCTCACAAAATCCTTAGTCACAGAAAACTGACAAATTTACAGAAATCGCGTTGAATAAAGACACTTAGAAATGATAAAAATAATATTATAAAAAAATAATATTTTTTTTTCCACACACACACACACTCAAACAACTATATAATGCTGTCGAAACAACTAATGCTCGAATCAAATGATGACGATAAGCATTATAAAAATAATGATGATAATAATGATGAAACTTGTTTAAAAATTATTGCAATATGACTATAATTGTATAGAGAGCTAAAATGGAGAAAGGAATTTATTCACATCAATAAAATGATAACAAATTGGAAAACGACTTTAATTCAAATATAAATTATTTTTGCAGTACGTCCTTTTCAGTTTCATTGAACTCTATCATACTTTTTTCTTCGGAAAAATATTATCCTCATCTTTAAGAGATGTTCCTGGTCCTTTGATACAGCGCAAAAAAAAGCACACCAAAGCATCAGCATCAGAGTTGTCACAATTGTCATTATCATCCTCCTCAACATCATCATCATCATCATAGACGTCGTCATCAACATTATTGTTGTTGTAGTTGTTGTATTAGAAAAAATCCAACCGCCAACTTAACCAACCATTCAAACACAACCACTAAACGAATGTTTATGGAGCGGAAATGAGTTGTTTTTGCCATAAAGAAATGCATTAAAAGCACATTTTTTCCCTTTATTTCATTTATGTTTTTTTCTATATAAAAATTTATATATTTCCACGTTCCTATGACAGGCTTTAAGCTCTCTGTTCCCACAACTAAAATTATTATGTAGAAAAGAAACTACAGAGAAGGAGCAAAAACAGTCGTTTTTATTTCTATAATTTGAAAATTATCATAGAAATACACTTTAGCCACAATTAACGATTATAATTGGTTTCATATAAAAGTTGGTTTTCAAAAAAGACTTTAATGGTGGCAGAAGAAAAAAAAATTGAAAAATGAAAACAAAGTAAAAAATGTTTGTGAGTCAAGAGCAGGCAGCGATAAAAACAGAGTGTGTAAGTGTTAAAGAAAATAAAATTACATTTCACAAAAAAAAAATAACGCAAATACAAGCAAACGGATTGGAGTTTAAATTAAAGAGTTAATTATGTTGGAGTACAGATGGATATTAAATAGAGATTTTCTAAAGAAGTTTGAATGAATTTTCCTTAAATTTATTTGAAAAAAATCTATTAATAAAGTTAATACCAATGGAATGCCACTTTTTATAGAAAATAATCAACGCGATGTAATTTTCTATAGAAAATAATCAATGCGATGTTATTTTCTATAGAAAATAATCAATACGATGTTATTTTCTAGAGAAAATAATCAATGCGATAATATTTTCTATAGAAAATAATCAATGCGATAATATTTTCTATAGAAAATAATCAATGCGATAATATTTTCTATAGAAAATAATCAATGCGATAATATTTTCTATAGAAAATAATCAATGCGATAATATTTTCTATAGAAAATAATCAATGCGATGTTATTTTCTAGAGAAAATAATCAATGCGATAATATTTTCTATAGAAAATAATCAACGTTATTTTCTATAGAAAATAATCAATGCGATAATATTTTCTATAGAAAATAATCAATGCGATAATATTTTCTATAGAAAATAATCAATGCGATAATATTTTCTATAGAAAATAATCAATGCGATAATATTTTCTATAGAAAATAATCAATGCGATAATATTTTCTACAGAAAATAATCAATGCGATAATATTTTCTATAGAAAATAATCAATGCGATAATATTTTCTATAGAAAATAATCAATGCGATAATATTTTCTATAGAAAATAATCAATGCGATAATATTTTCTATAGAAAAATAATCAATGCGATAATATTTTCTATAGAAAAATAATCAATGCGATAATATTTTCTATAGAAAATAATCAATGCGATAATATTTTCTATAGAAAATAATCAATGTGATAATATTTTCTATAGAAAATAATCAATGTGATAATATTTTCTATAGAAAATAATCAATGCGATAATATTTTCTATAGAAAATAATCGATGTGATAATATTTCCTATAGAAAATAATCAATGCGATAATATTTCTATAGAAAATAATCAATGCGATAATATTTTCTATAAAAATAATCAATGCGATGCTATTTTGTATAGAAAATAATCAATGCGATGTTATTTTCTATAGAAATAATCAATGCGATGTTATTTTCTATAGAAAATAATCAATGCGATGTTATTTTCTATAGAAAGTAATTAATGCGATATTATTTTCTATAGTAATCAATGCGATGTTATTTTCTAAAGAAAATAATCAATGCGATGTTATTTTCTAAAGAAAATAATCAATGCGATGTTATTTTCTATAGAAAATAATCAATGCGATGTTATTTTCTAAAGAAAATAATCAATGTGATAATATTTTCTATAGAAAATAATCAATGCGATGTTATTTTCTATAGAAAATAATCAATGCGATGTTAGGCAAATTTTTCGCAACTCTTGGTCAAAAACTGTTTGTTGCTGATGCTCGAGAGAATGTGAAAAAAATGCTTAGTTCCCAAGTGTAGTCAAAAGTTCTTTGAGTAGCAAACAAAATGCAGTTGCGGCAAAATAAGGTCATTATTTGTTACAACGGCCTCTATATATACCGAAATTTACATCAAGAAATGTTTAGAAATAAAGCCCGCCACGATTTAAAACAATTCATAGTGTTTCCACTTATTTTTGACCTCACTTGGCACACTGTCTCCATTGATAACAAGTCTTTGAATGGTATAAGAACAGTTATGCGGTTTTTATACTGCCCGGAGCTAAGGCTGGTGGAGAGATATTGTGCTTTTGTTTAAAAAATTTACGAACGCAAAGAAGGTGTCCAAAAGTATGGAAGATTTTAAATGGGATGGACTACCTGCTGAAGCAGGTATGTATACTAAGAATTTTTCAATCTCACTCCTTATTTCTATAAAAAATACTTACTGTTCATTTTTTTCCTATAGAAAATATTTCGTGCGATTTTTGAAATAAAATATTGAATTAGAATTCTTCTGAGAAAATCTTCAACATAAGATTTTTGAGAGAAAGATTTTATTTTCATTATATCTGAGAGTAAATATTGTAAGTAAGAATTTGTGAGAAAATATTTCTTTGATAGAAAATATTCAACAAAAATTTTACAAAAAAAAAATCAAACCGAACACTTTTAGGGAAAATACTTGACTTATGATTTTTCAGAGAAAATATTCAATGTTTGAGAAAAATTGAGAGAACATAATTGACAAAAGTCCTTTAGAAGAAAATATTTAATATGGGACAATTGAGAGAATATTTTTGACATAAGATTTTTCAAAGAAAACATTTTTTGGTATGATTTTTGGTAGAAAAAATTCAACATACAAATTTGACAAAAATCGAACATATACTTTTGAGAAAACAAATTCGACTTATGATTTTTGACTAATAATTTTCAAAGAGCACTATTCGAAAAAAACCTCTCTTGTTATGATTTTTGAGAGAAAACAGATTTTTTGTAGACAAAATATTTTACTTAAAACATGGAGAAAAATTTACCAAAGACTTTTGAGAGGAACATTTTTAGTCTTTTGAATTTTGAGAAAAAACGTGAAGAAAAACTTTTGAGAGAGATTTTTGACATAAGATTTTGAGAAAAAAATTTTTGTTGTAGAATTCTTGAGAGAAAGATTTTCTTGGTTTTTTGGAGAAACAAATATTCAAAGGTAAAAATGGAGACAAGATTTCTGACATACGATTTTTGAAAAGTGCTTCAGAGTAAAATTTTTGAAAGAACAATTTTCGACATAAATTTTTGGAGGCAAAATTTTTAAGTTTTGGATGAAAATTTTTAATTATTTTTGAAGGTTTTGGCATTCCAATTTGAAGAGAGTTATTGAAAAAAAATATATATAAAATTTCAAGTTGCAAGAATTTCAATTCTCTTCGTTTTAAATCGGTGTTTCATAAAATTTATAAAAATAACAAATTTTTGTATTCTGTGAAGTAAAAGATTCTATGTCACTATTTTCCTCTCCACTCCAGGCGGTTTCCCAAACACTTTCTCATAATTTTCCTAGTTTCAAAAGGGCTTGTGGCATAAAACTTTACCGTTTTAAATATTTTAAGCGATGTTGACAAGAAGAAACTTTTATTTCAAATTTTGTTGCGTTTCTTTTTTTATTATTTTCTTATTTTGTTAAGTTAAAAAGCTTAAACGTTAAGTTTGTCATTTTTCATTTCGGCTGTGACAGGCGACATTCTCATTGCTTAACATTTTTATGTTGATAATTTAAAGTAAACATAACATAGAAAAGAAGAAGAAGATATGTATAAATAATATAACAACAACAAGGACAACAACAATAACAAGAATACTAATAAAAATAAGTTAAAGAGCGAACGAAGAATCATCATAAATTTGTTTATAGTTATTTTCTGTTTTTTTTTTTACCCTCCACCAATGCGGTATATTAAATTTGTCATTCTAAGAAGGAATCATCTCAGACCCCTCTTGTAACGAATCCACATTTGAGTTGATTTAGCTCTGTCCATCTCTCGGCATACTCTCATCTACAATAATTGAGAGAAATCTCTGAAATTTGGCCTGAATATTTTTTATAGTCGTGAGAAGTTTCCTATTTAAAACCAGCAAATTTCGGAACAGTTAACAAAAATATATAGGCAGATATCTGAGTTCAAGCAATATCTTTCGTAAAATTGTTCTTCATTATCTTTCCAAAAATTCTCAAAATCGGTTTAGTAGAAAAAAGTTATAGTTAAAACTTATAACTAATTTTGTTACCCATTAATTGTAGCGAACATACGTTTACATAATGTATACAACTGTGAGTTACTGTGTGAGTGTGTAGGAACGAACATAACGTATTTACTGCAAACGTTTTGTTGTTGTGAAGGGTACTGAAGATTCGGCATAGACCAATATATTCTTACTTGTTATTTATTTGTTTTATTCACAATTCTTTTTTTCACATCACTGAAGGATTTTGTGACAAAGTGTAAATGTGTGTGTGTCTGTGTTTGTGTTAGAAGTATGTAAATAAAGTTATTTGTTGGCTGCCACATAAAATGTAATAAAACAAAAACAGAAAGTTTGATAAATCAACCATTAAGGTGTAAAAATGTTAGTTATTGTTATTGTTGTTATTGCTGCTGATGCTTCAGCAAATGGAACCGTTTGTTATTGTTGTTGTAACTTGCCACCATTGACACATTGTTAACGCGAATTAGTTGTCACCTCGTTAAGGACTAAATTGTGTTTATTGGTTGACTGGTTTGTTGGTTGTTTGTTTTATTGCTTTCAATAGTGTGTTGTTATTACTTTACATCTCCTTCGCACACAGAAATCCCATTTTCATCTTCTTCTTGTTTTTTATGAGGACTTTAGCTTTCTTAACTTTTAATACAATTTTTATGTATTTTGGCTGCTTGTTTATTCATTATAAGTGACATTGATGGGTATTTAAATGCTAATCCTTCTTATAGCCATCATAATCGCCAGTATCCCACAATTTCTTATCTTTCTCTTCATCATCATCATTGTTACCATCCTCGTAATTATATTCATCATTTCAAAAATATATATTTTTTAAAGATTATCTTGGCTCATCAATGTTTATGTGAATATCGTTATAGTTAATACTTGAAACACGACGAAGAGCATGACTGTGACAAATGTATCATCCAGTTGCATCATCATCAGCACCATCACCATCATCACAGTCATCGTCATCGGAATCATCAGCATTGTTATCGTCATAACAACTTTCAACATTTTTTTCTTTATCTCCATATAATTGAACTCATCCGTTATAACCATCAACTTTATACAATAAAACACACAATACATACAACCAACATAAATGTATTGTATGTATTGGTATTAGTTTGTCCTATAAATTGTATTCAATAGCTTCATATCCTTACAAGCATAACTGTAAATGTGCTTAAATGGTTTTACTTTTTAAAGTTAACAGATCAATTGCGACAATTTAAAGCACCTTGTTTCGTTGATTGTAACGCCTGGACATACAGCATCATTCAGTAACTAAGTTCGTCAACTCACTAGTGGAACAACCTGTCCAACAGAATTATTAAACGACAACAACAGTAAATACATTAAAGTCAATATTATCATTGCAGATAAAGGAAATAAGTTATCAGGAAAAACAGATTCAGACTTTTAAAATGATAAAAATCTTTTCTGGGCTTAAATTTGAATTTATCACAATTGAAAACATCAAAAAATGGACAGAGAGAAGGAAAATATTTAAGTCCACTGAAATGCAAAACTATTAAACAAATTAAATGTTTTTATTAAACGGAAGTTTTAGCAATGAAATTATGGAATATGTGTCAGAGAATTAAAAGTGTTATTTTTCAATTATATTGCAAAGAAAACTTTAATACGAAAATATTTCTCGAAAAAATAATTAATGCGATGTTATTTTCTATAGAAAATAATCAATGCGATGTTATTTTCTATAGAAAAATAATCAATGCGATGTTATTTTCTATAGAAAATAATCAATGCGATGTTATTTTCTATAGAAAATAATCAATGCGATGTTATTTTCTATAGAAAATAATCAATGCGATGTTATTTTCTATAGAAAATAATCAATGCGATGTTATTTTCTATAGAAAATAATCAATGCGATGTTATTTTCTATAGAAAATAATCAATGCGATGTTATTTTCTATAGAAAATAATCAATGCGATGTTATTTTCTATAGAAAATAATCAATGCGATGTATTTCTATAGAAAATAATCAATGCGATGTTATTTTCTATAGAAATAATCAATGCGATATTATTTTCTATGGAAAATAATCAATGTGATGTTATTTTCTATAGAAAATAATCAATGCGATGTTATTTTCTATAGAAAATAATCAATGCGATATTATTTTCTATAGAAAATAATCAATGCGATGTTATTTTCTATAGAAAATAATCAATGCAATGTTATTTTCTATAGAAAATAATCAATGCGATGTTATTTTCTATAGAAAATAATCAATGCGATGTTATTTTCTATAGAAAATAATCAATGCGATGTTATTTTCTATAGAAAATAATCAATGCGATGTTATTTTCTATAGAAAATAATCAATGCGATGTTATTTTCTATAGAAAATAATCAATGCGATGTTATTTTCTATAGAAAATAATCAATGCGATGTTATTTTCTATAGAAAATAATCAATGCGATGTTATTTTCTATAGAAATAATCATGCGATGTTATTTCTATAGAAAATAATCAATGCGATGTTATTTTCTTTAGAAAATAATCAATGCGATGTAATTTTCTATAGAAAATAATCAATGCGATGTTATTTTCCTATAGAAAATAATCAATGCGATGTTATTTTCTATAGGAAATAATCAATGCGATGTTATTTTCTTTCGAAAATAATCAATGCGATGTTATTTTCTATATTTTCGTTGGCAACATTCTTAAAATATTTTATTTTCCTTGCAACACCTAAAATCTAAAATATAATTTTATAGCAATATTTGTTGAGCGATCGAAAATATTTGTTTCTCAACATTTTACCAGCAACATTTTGTAAAAATGTTTCTGAGAATTTCTCTCTCTTAAATCACTGACTTCCAATTAACAAATTAAAAATGCAAAATTGGCAACATAAATCAAGTGAAAACATTCTTTTAAATCTGTCCGGGACAACAAAAACAAATACAAATAAAAAAACTAAATCTAGAACACCCAAACGACGACTGCAGTTAATAACAGTGTTGCCAATGTGCAGACTTTTTCGCTAAACGCGGCGACTTTGAAATGTTCTTCGCGGAAAAATTTAGTTTAAAGATTAGCGAAAATTCTAGCGAATTTGCAAAAAGTCGAATACCAAAAAAATACAACATCTTTGCCTGCAACATGTTCCAAGGAGGGATAGAAATAAAAAGGTGAAACAATTTATTGGATCGAATTCCAAACAAAAATTTTAAATTTGACATCCACTATGGTGTTTAAAGATTACAAGTTATAAACTGAACTCCTCCAATCCAATAGAGTCGAATCTGCGCTTATTGCGTTATTTTGGATGCTAAAATTAGCTAAATTCACGATAAACGTTAGAGAAAAAATTGGCAACACCGATTACAAAACACAGAGTGAGAAGTAGGATTAGTGCTTTGGGAGTGTTTGTGTTTGAATTTGTATTTGTGTTTGTGTTTCTACTGATGCTGTGTTGTAAATGTCATTCATTCGTTCGTTTCATTCATTCATTGATAGATGTTTAAAGTGATGATAAATGATTGATGATGGAAAAATGACTGAAAATATATGAGTGTAAGTGTGTGTGTTTGAGTCGGCATGCATCTAAGGGAGTGAACATAAAAATGTGTGCGTGAAAACAGGTTCAATCTAATTTTCTTTTGCCCTTCTAAAGGTGAAGTGCGAAAGCGAAAAAAAATTGTATTTGATATTTGCTGAAGGCAATTAAATGCAATTAAAGGCGAAAGAAAAAAGCAAACAGGAAATTAGAGAAGTTTGAAATTTAATCATAATTTTTTTCTCTCTCTTTGCAAATTATAACTGACAGGTGAATGTGTGAAAAGCAGTGCGAAAAAAGCAAAAACGTTTTAATAAATAAATAAATTAAATTAGTTTTCAAATGCATGACATCGGCTTTTATGCAACGCCTTTTATGTCAAATGACTAGAAAATGAGAACACGGATATGTTGGGGATTTATAAATAGAACGATGGGCATTTATCCGAAGGATCAGGAAATCGATTTATTTCAATAAAATTTATAAAACTAAAAATAATTTTACAATGAAATTAAAATAATAGAAAAAATGTCTTTTAGTCGTACTGCGTGATTCACAACAAAGAGAGACATATTTATGAACAATTTTCTTTTAAAAGGGAAAAGTCTGCCAAAGAAAATCTGTCTCTTGTAAGAGCAACTTTAAAATCCCAATTTAGTAAAACAAAATTTAATTAAGAGACTTATTTGCATAAGAAAATTTGTATCTTAAAGAGACTTATTTTCTTAAGAAAATTTGTCTCTTAAAGTGACTTATTTTCTTAAGAAAATTTGTCTCTTAAAGTGACTTATTTTCTTAAGAAAATTTGTCTCTTAAAGAGACTTATTTTCTTAAGAAATTTGTCTCTTAAAGAGACTTATTTTCTTAAGAAAATTTGTCTCTTAAAGAGACTTATTTTCTTAAGAAAATTTGTCTCCTAAAGAGACTTATTTTCTTAAGAAAATTTGTCTCCTAAAGAGACTTATTTTCTTAAGAAAATTTGTCTCCTAAAGAGACTTATTTTCTTAAGAAAATTTGTCTCCTAAAGAGACTTATTTTCTTAAGAAAATTTGGCTCCTAAAGAGACTTATTTTCTTAAGAAAATTTGGCTCCTAAAGAGACTTATTTTCTTAAGAAAATTTGGCTCCTAAAGAGACTTATTTTCTTAAGAAAATTTGGCTCTTAAAGAGACTTATTTTCTTAAGAAAATTTGTCTCTTAAAGAGACTTATTTTCTTAAGAAAATTTGTCTCTTAAAGAGACTTATTTCTTAAGAAAATTTGTCTCTTAAAGTGACTTATTTTCTTAAGAAAATTTGTCTCTTAAAGAGACTTATTTTCTTAAGAAAATTTGTCTCTTAAAGAGACTTATTTTCTTAAGAAAATTTGTCTCTTAAAGAGACTTATTTCTTAAGAAAATTTGTCTCTTAAAGAGACTTATTTTCTTAAGAAAATTTGTCTCCTAAAGAGACTTATTTTCTTAAGAAAATTTGTCTCCTAAAGAGACGTTATTTTCTTAAGAAAATTTGTCTCCTAAAAGAGACTTATTTCTTAAGAAAATTTGGCTCCTAAAGAGACTTATTTTCTTAAGAAAAATTTGGCTCCTAAAGAGACTTATTTTCTTAAGAAAATTTGGCTCTTAAAGAGACTTATTTTCTAAGAAAATTTGTCTCTTAAAGACTTATTTCTTAAGAAAATTTGTCTCTTAAAGAGACTTATTTTCCTTAGAAAATTTGTCTCTTAAAGAGACTTATTTTCTTAAGAAAATTTGTCTCTTAAAGAGACTTATTTTCTTAAGAAAATTTGTCTCTTAAAGAGACTTATTTTCTTAAGAAAATTTGTCTCTTAAAGAGACTTATTTCTTAAGAAAATTTGTCTCTTAAAGAGACTTATTTTCTTAAGAAAATTTGTCTCTTAAAGAGACTTATTTTCTTAAGAAAATTTTTCTCTTAAAGAGACTCATTTTCTTAAGAAAATTTTCTCTTAAAGAGACTTAATTTTCTTAAGGAAAATTTGTCTCTTTAAGAGACTTATTTTCTTAGGAAAATTTGTCTCTTTAAGAGACTTATTTTCTTAGGAAAATTTGTCTCTTTAAGAGACTTATTTTCTTAGGAAAATTTGTCTCTTTAAGAGACTTATTTTCTTAGGAAAATTTGTCTCTTTAAGAGACTTATTTTCTTAGGAAAATTTGTCTCTTTAAGAGACTTATTTTCTTAGGAAAATTTGTCTCTTTAAGAGACTTATTTTCTTAGGAAAATTTGTCTCTTTAAGAGACTTATTTTCTTAGGAAAATTTGTCTCTTTAAGAGACTTATTTTCTTAGGAAAATTTGTCTCTTAAGAGACTTATTTCTTAGGAAATTTGTCTCTTTAAGAGACTTATTTTCTTAGGAAAATTTGTCTCTTTAAGAGACTTATTTTCTTAGGAAAATTTGTCTCTTTAAGAGACTTATTTTCTTAGGAAAATTTGTCTCTTTAAGAGACTTATTTTCTTAGGAAAATTTGTCTCTTTAAGAGACTTATTTCTTAAGAAAATTTGTCTCTTTAAGAGACTTATTTTCTTAAGAAAATTTGTCTCTTAAGAGACTTATTTTCTTAAGAAAATTTGTCTCTTAAAGAGACTTATTTTCTTAAGAAAATTTGTCTCTTAAGAGACTTATTTTCTTAAGAAAATTTGTCTCTTAAAGAGACTTATTTTCTTAAGAAAATTTGTCTCTTAAAGAGACTTATTTTCTTAAGAAAATTTGTCCCTTTAAGAGACTTATTTTCTTAGGAAAATTTGTCTCTTTAAGAGACTTATTTTCTTAGGAAAATTTGTCTCTTTAAGAGACTTATTTTCTTAGGAAAATTTGTCTCTTTAAGAGACTTATTTTCTTTAGGAAAATTTGTCTCTTTAAGAGACTTATTTTCTTAGGAAAATTTGTCTCTTTAAGAGACTTATTTTCTTAGGAAAATTTGTCTCTTTAAGAGACTTATTTTCTTAGGAAAATTTGTCTCTTTAAGAGACTTATTTTCTTAGGAAAATTTGTCTCTTTAAGAGACTTATTTTCTTAGGAAAATTTGTCTCTTTAAGAGACTTATTTTCTTAGGAAAATTTGTCTCTTTAAGAGACTTATTTTCTTAGGAAAATTTGTCTCTTTAAGAGACTTATTTTCTTAGGAAAATTTGTCTCTTTAAGAGACTTATTTTCTTAGGAAAATTTGTCTCTTTAAGAGACTTATTTTCTTAGGAAAATTTGTCTCTTTAAGAGACTTATTTTCTTAGGAAAATTTGTCTCTTTAAGAGACTTATTTTCTTAGGAAAATTTGTCTCTTTAAGAGACTTATTTTCTTAGGAAAATTTGTCTCTTTAAGAGACTTATTTTCTTAGGAAAATTTGTCTCTTTAAGAGACTTATTTTCTTAGGAAAATTTGTCTCTTTAAGAGACTTATTTTCTTAGGAAAATTTGTCTCTTTAAGAGACTTATTTTTCTTAGGAAAATTTGTCTCTTTAAGAGACTTATTTTTCTTAGGAAAATTTGTCTCTTTAAGAGACTTATTTTCTTAGGAAATTTGTCTCTTTAAAAGACTTATTTTTCTTAGGAAAATTTGTCTCTTTATGAGACTTATTTTTCTTAGGAAAATTTGTCTCTTTAAGAGACTTATTTTTCTTAGGAAAATTTGTCTCTTTAAGAGACTTATTTTTCTTAGGAAAATTTGTCTCTTTAAGAGACTTATTTTTCTTAGGAAAATTTGTCTCTTTAAGAGACTTATTTTCTTAGGAAAATTTGTCTCTTTAAGAGACTTATTTTTCTTAGGAAAATTTGTCTCTTTAAGAGACTTATTTTTCTTAGGAAAATTTGTCTCTTTAAGAGACTTATTTCTCTTAGGAAAATTTTTCTCTTTAAGAGACTTTTTTTCTTAAGAAAAGAGACTTTTATAACAAATTATTTTCTTTTAAGGAGAACTATGGTTTAAATAAAAATTATCTATTAAGGATTTTTTCCCGTAGGAAAATTTGTGCCTTTAGAATACTTATTTCCTTTAAAATTTTTTCTCATAAAGAAACTTAACATTCCCCTGCTTAAAAGCCTAATTCCTGCTTTAATTTGAATTTAAAACAAAATATTTATGCTCTAATTAATTTCAGTCATAATCCTTTAATACCTAAATATTATTGTCCTTCCAAAAATAATAACTTTTTATTTTTCATAACTAATTTTCAAAACTTTATTTACTTTTTCTATGGCTTTAATTATGCAACTTTTTTCTGAGCAGAGGAAAAACTGTATCCTTAAAGTATAGAGGAAAAAGACTGTCAATTGAATTCCGTAATGAACATATTTTGACAGTTGTTTCTTTTACTCCAGCTCGTTAAATATCCTCTCATTACACGTACTAACCAGACATTAAATAGTTTGTCAATATTTTGTTGCTGCAGGTTTCCTCTTTTTCACACAAAACTTTTGTCACCAAAAAGAATCAAAGAAAAGCTAAACTAGAATGAAGGAAAGAAAAAACTGGACTTAAAGAGGGGGAAAACATTGGCAATCTGACCATGACTAAACAGTTTTCCTCCCACCCCTCATTGTAATGACTTCTTCCCCCACACTTCCTGTAACTTGAACTTAAAGCTGCCTGTTTGTAACTCATCCCTCTTCTTCAAAAATGTATTTCTCATAATTTTCCTTTTTAACAAATATTTCATTTCTTCTGCTTTCAATGGAGTTCTGCGTTTTTTATGATGCTGACGATGATGATGACGGTGGTGGTGCTGGTTGCTGATGGTGGTAAAAGTTGTAAATATTTCAAAATGTTTAGTATGGAATTTTTCTTTATTGTTGTCGTCATTATTATTGTTCTTCTTATTGTTGTTTAGTTGTATTTTCTTTTGTTGTTATAAATATTTTGTCTGTTTCCTCTTTATTTTGTATTTTTTTCATTTTGTTTTTTTGTAATTTTGTTGTTATAGTTGTTCTCATTTTTCTTGTTAAAATCGTAAGCCACCATGAATTATGAATTTTTGTTATTGTTCATGTTGCTGTTACCGCTTTTTTATGTTACTTTTAAAGGATGTTGTTCATGTTCGCTTTTCTATATAACAAGATTAAGCTAAAGGCAAAATTTAACTACAATCAAAGTTATTGAAAGGGAGTGAGAATGTTGGAACGAATGATGGAACAGGAATATTTAAAGTTTGATTTTCTTTTTGAAAAAAATATAAAAAAATACACTTGTCGACAGACTTTTTTCTTAAGAAAATTTCTCCCTTAAACTCACATATTCACTTAAGAAAAGTTGTCCCTTCAACAGTCTTATTTGTCTCTTAAAGAGACTTATTTTCTTAAGAAAATTTGTCTCTTAAAGAGACTTATTTTCTTAAGAAAATTTGTCTCTTAAAGAGACTTATTTTCTTAAGAAAATTTGTCTCTTAAAGAGACTTATTTTCTTAAGAAAATTTGTCTCTTAAAGAGACTTATTTTCTTAAGAAAATTTGTCTCTTAAAGAGACTTATTTTCTTAAGAAAATTTGTCTCTTAAAGAGACTTATTTCCTTAAGAAAATTTGTCTCTTAAAGAGACTTATTTTCTTGAGAAAATTTGTCTCTTAAAGAGACTTATTTTCTTAAGAAAATTTGTCTCTTAAAGAGACTTATTTTCTTAAGAAAATTTGTCTCTTAAAGAGACTTATTTTCTTAAGAAAATTTGTCTCTTAAAGAGACTTATTTCCTTAAGAAAATTTGTCTCTTAAAGAGACTTATTTTCTTAAGAAAATTTGTCTCTTAAAGAGACTTATTTTCTTGAGAAAATTTGTCTCTTAAAGAGACTTATTTTCTTGAGAAAATTTGTCTCTTAAAGAGACTTATTTTCTTGAGAAAATTTGTCTCTTAAAGAGACTTATTTTCTTGAGAAAATTTGTCTCTTAAAGAGACTTATTTTCTTGAGAAATTTGTCTCTTAAAGAGACTTATTTTCTTGAGAAAATTTGTCTCTTAAAGAGACTTATTTTCTTGAGAAAATTTGTCTCTTAAAGAGACTTATTTTCTTGAGAAAATTTGTCTCTTAAAGAGACTTATTTTCTTGAGAAAATTTGTCTCTTAAAGAGACTTATTTCTTGAGAAAATTTGTCTCTTAAAGAGACTTATTTTCTTGAGAAAATTTGTCTCTTTAAGAGACTTATTTTCTTGAGAAAATTTGTCTCTTTAAGAGACTTATTTTCTTGATAAAATTTGTCTCTTTAAGACTTATTTTCTTGATAAAATTTGTCTCTTAAGAGACTTATTTTCTTGAGAAAATTTGTCTCTTAAAGAGACTTATTTTCTTGAGAAAATTTGTCTCTTAAAGAGACTTATTTTCTTGAGAAAATTTGTCTCTTAAAGAGACTTATTTTCTTGAGAAAATTTGTCTCTTAAAGAGACTTATTTTCTTGAGAAAATTTGTCTCTTAAAGAGACTTATTTTCTTGAGAAAATTTGTCTTTTAAAGAGACTTATTTTCTTGAGAAAATTTGTCTTTTAAAGAGACTTATTTTCTTGAGAAAATTTGTCTCTTAAAGAGACTTATTTTCTTGAGAAAATTTGTCTCTTAAAGAGACTTATTTTCTTGAGAAAATTTGTCTCTTAAAGAGACTTATTTTCTTGAGAAAATTTGTCTCTTAAAAAGACTTATATTCTTGAGAAAATTTGTCTCTTAAAGAGACTTATTTTCTTGAGAAAATTTGTCTCTTAAAGAGACTTATTTTCTTGAGAAAATTTGTCTCTTAAAGAGACTTATTTTCTTGAGAAAATTTGTCTCTTAAAGAGACTTATTTTCTTGAGAAAATTTGTCTCTTCAAAAGAAGTTGATTTTCTTTAGAAAATTCGCCTCTTGAAAAAAGAGATTTGTTTTCTTTAGAAAAGGAGACTTGAATTCTTAACAAAGTTTTCTAAAGAAAATAAATCTCTTTAAGAAAATTATTTGCTAAATTAAATTACTCCCTTTAAGAGATTTTTTTTGTTTGATTTGTTAAAGATGTTTTTATAGAATTTAATTTCATTTTGCAGAGAACCCTTTAAGAATCACTGTTTCTCATAATGAAGTGACATTAAATAAGAAGCAAAATAATAATAAAGTAACAAAAAACATAACTCTAATAACAAGCCAAATTGATGATAGAGAGAAAGAGAAGAGAAGAATAAATTATGTAAGTAAAATATATACATGTCACGTTTAACAAAAAGTAAAGTTACAGTGACAAGATAGTTAATTATAAAAAAACATATAAACACACGTACCAGCAACTGGTACTAACACCGACATAAATAGATTTAAAAACATCGAAACAAAAACAAAGACACTCACACTCATACACATGCAGATTAATAATCAAGTCATAGATATTAAACTCAAACCCCAAAAAAGAAACACTGATATTAATACGAATATATGTGTGTGAGTGCTTATAAGTGTTTGTGTATGTGTGTACATACCTATAAAATATTTCCTTAAACAATGTTACTGATGAAGATTATAAATAAATGAAGACGAGGAAGAGATGTTTTAGTTGTTTGTGTCGTGTTTGTCAGATGGCACACTCCCATACACACCAACTCGCTCACACAAAGATCTCCAGAATGGGAGTAGGAGGGGAGAATGTAACAAACTTATGAACAAGATGTAACTGCAAAGAAAAAAAAGGAAAAGACAAAAGGAAATAGACAAATGAAAAATTATTATTACATTCAGACAATAGAATTTTGATTATTATTTGATTTATTTGTATGGAAATATTAAAAGAATCTGGAAACGAATATAAACAAAAGAACCTTAAATTAAAACATTAAGATACAAAATACGGATACAGATAGAAATACTGATAGTCAGGGTTGGTGTTAATAGATAAACCGGATATTTTATTTTACAACAAATGCAGGAGCACAGTGGTTTCAAATTGATTATGTGGGTGAATTTTAAAATGGAACTGGGACACAGTTATAGCTGAGGTGTTTTCAATTGTTGATTCAGGGGTTCACAGATCTACCACTAATCAGGGGAGTAGTAAATGGCTCTCAAATTTTTTTGGAAAATTCGAAAGAAAATTACACTCATTAGTGAGCGAAATTAAACTGTTATTTGATACTTGTTTGCTCGAATTACCTTTTAAAACATGTCAGTTAAATGTCAGAAAAATTATTAAATATTTTCAATAAAACCCAACTTGGCCGTATGAAAAGTTGACAAAACATGCTAAGTTCTGCCATCAAACTGTTTCCAATGTTTTTAAACAGTATCAGGAGAACACGTCCATTGACAGAAGACCTTCATTCCTGGTAAAGGAATAATTCACATGATATTTCTAAAGCCAACAAATCAAGTTACGAATGAGAACAAACCCTGTTTTCATTCGTAAGACTTCATAATGTGTCCACTGATTTTTCGCGTGATTTGACATTATGTAACGAAGGTAAACAAGTCCAGGTGTACTACAAGGAGAATAATTGGGTATTTGTATTAATAGAGTTAAATCCTTTAAACTGCTCGGAGCCAAGGCCAGTAGAGAGAGCACAATAAAGGTGTCCAAAAGTGAGGTAAAGTTTAAACGGAGATGGACTGCCGGTTCAAAGTGACAGAAGGCACTATTAAGAACTATTAATGTTAATTTTTCAATCTCACTTTTTATGTATAAAAGTGTCTGAAATCAAACTTAAACCAGGCTGCCTCTCATTTTCTTAGCAATAAATAAAAACAAGAAGTCAGGACCAACTCCTGACAAAATGGGAGTCCGTTATCCTTCACATCTTTTCTAAAACACTTCAGCTATAAACATGTACGCATTTTCTTATAATTTCACTCGGTTTAAAAGTTATAGACTTATTTCCAAAAATATCGTTTTTAACTCACTGTGCGCCCAGGCAAAAGGAAAGGGATATAAGTTTTTGTTGTAATAAATAATGTTTGTAATACAACGAGGAGTGATAAATAAGTTACACACATATTTCTGTTCAACACAAAAGAGATAAACAGATAATTTAATGTTTTATAATCTCTTTGTAGGAAAATGTGCCACAATATATTCGTATTTCTCCTTTTTTTTGGGGGGGGTGTATTTCCAACAAAATATCCTTAAAGTAGATTTATAATTCTCTATAAATCCAGTCATGCATGAAATATAAAACCATTTAAAGTCATAATAATTTAATGCACATTTGAAAGTTGCTAAAATTACAATTTCTTTATTTGCAAAATAAATCATAAACACTTACCATCCCTCGTACTACTAATATTAAAGTAATTATCAAGAAAAAACAATATATATATATATATTTTTAAACATCCCTGCTTGTTAAATTCATGCTGTGTGTGTTTCCTTTTGATCTGTCATCTAAAAATATCTTATTTAAATTCTTCTTCTATCAATTTCTATAAATTAAATATGATTCACACCCACCCACGGAACCACCCAACCACAGATCTCTTTCCCTTTCTTTCGATGACATAAAAGTATTTGAGATGTATTTTTAAATGGAAATCTACAACTTCCGTCTCACTTCCTGTTTTATTTTATTCACTTATTTTACATTTCCCTACTTACAGTTCTCATATTTATTATTATTATTATTTTCTAAAGGTGTGTTTGTGTAGGTTATGTATGCACGAGTGTGTGTGTATGAATGTTTGAAATTTAACTTAAATAAAAACATAAATTTTATATAAAACCCGGCCCTTAAAACTGTTAAGTATGCGGTTGTGTGTGTTTGATATGTGTAAGAAGGAGGATTGAGTTTTTGGGTTTTATTTTAGGATAAAATTTGTATGGGTATGTTGGTGTGTGTGTGTGGATTATTATATGTGTATATTTTGGTAGAAATAAAATTAAACATTTTATTATACAAACACAACGACAATAATAATATTATTATTTTCATACATTGTTGTTGTAGTAACAATAATATTTATATAAATTGTGATTTCGTTTCTGGTTGACGGTTTGTTAAATTTTTATATAAATTTCCTTAATGAATCTGTTACACTGAACTAAAAAATGTAGTAAATATAACGAAAAAGGGATGTAGAATTGAAGAAAAGGAAGCTAAAATATCAGCCAATGAAATCTTTATTCATCATAACGAAAATTTCTTCAAATTGACGAAAAATTGTCAATATGACTTTTTGAATTCGTTAATAATAATTTGAATAAACATTATTCAATTTGAATACAACATTATTCAAATACCATTACTTAAATACTATATTTTCGAAATTTAATTGAGGAAATAATTGCGTTAAATTTGTTGTAATAAATTAATACAAAAACTATTAAGGTCCAAGGGAAGTAGAACTCCCCATACAAAGCAAATAACGATGGAATATCTTAAGCACTGTAATAGCGATAATTTTCAAATTTGATAGCAATCATTTTCTCAAGGAACTGTTTTAATGGACAAAATATAAGACGGCTAGGAACGGGGGTGAAGAAGCACCCATACAAAGCAAATATTGTTTATAGAATATTTATAGATTTTTAGATTTTTAATTCACGTCGATTTGTGGTTTGAGAAATTTCTTTCGACATTTAAGAATGAATAGAATTTTTGTGCTGAAAAGCGCACCGGGTAAAAGCATATTTTTGATAATAATTAAACAGTGTGGAAAACGTGGTAGACGATTGAAAATAGTGCAGGGTCAAAAAAACGGTGGAGAGCTGACCGGCTTGTATTCCTCATGAAAGTTTCTTTCATTTTTGTTGATCAGTTGGTCTTCCATTTCCATTTTCTGAAAAAGAAAATTTTTTTCACTTAAGAGAGAAAATTTCGTAAGAAAAATATAAAAGAGAAAAGAAGTGGAACTGAGCCAGAACTGAAGTAGAAATGAGCCAGAACTGAACTAAAACTGCAGTAGAACTGAACCAGAACTGAACTAGAACTGAAGAACTGAACCAGAACTGAACTAGAACTGAACTAGAACTGAACTAGAACTGAACTAGAACTGAACTAGAACTGAAGTAGAACTGAACTAGAACTGAAGAAATGAACCAAAACTGAACTAGAACAAGTTGAACTGAAGTAGAGCATAACCAGAATTGAACTAGAACTAAAGTAGTACTGAACTAGAACTGAAGTAGAACTGAACTAGAACTGAAGAACTGAACCAGAACTGAACTAGAACAAGTTGAACTGAAGTAGAGCATAACCAGAATTGAACTAGAACTAAACTAGAACTAAAGTAAAACTGAACTAGAACTGAAGAACTGAACCAGAACTGAACTAGAACTGAAGTAGAACTGAACTAGAACAAGTTGAACTGAAGTAGAGCATAACCAGAATTGAACTAGAACTAAACTAGAACTAAAGTAAAACTGAACTAGAACTGAAGAACTGAACCAGAAACTGAACTAGAACTGAACTAGAACTGAACTAGAACTGAACTAGAACAAGTTGAACTGAAGTAGAGCATAACCAGAATTGAACTAGAACTAAAGTAGTACTGAACTAGAACTGAACTAGAACTGAACCAGAACTGAACTAGAACTGAAGAACTGAACTAGAACAAGTTGAACTGAAGTAGAACTTAAGTAGTACTGAAATAAAATTGAACTAGAACTGAATAATTCTCTAAAAGGAGACAAATTTCCTTGAGAAAACATGTTTCTTAAAGAAACATTTTTTTAAGAAAACAGTTCTCTAATGAGACAAATTTTACTAAGAAAAATTTTTAGAAAATTCGCACAACTTTGAGCGTCATTTTCTAAAGAAAATAAAATAAAGTTAATATTTATTTTATTTTGCAGACCCAGCGAACTCCATTTTGTCAAAAAAAATTTATTTGTATTTGCGATATCCGTCCTCCTGGTCTTATCCACCCTAAGTTTTGTCCAATAAACAGTTCTTTGTGGAAGTTGTCGGGACCAAATTCGAGAACTCTCGCTGTTATAGTCCTTTAGATATTCGATAATCAATATTTACTTTTTAGGGGGGGGGGTGGGTGGTACTTCCTCCTCTGATCCTATCGAAATTTTTTATAGCTTATGTTACTTTAGGATACTTTCGGATCATTCTGTAAAAATTTAATCAAATTTGACCCAGCCGTTTTAGAGTCTATACGTTACATACATACATACATACATACATACATACATACATACATACATACAATTTGACCCAGCCGTTTTAGAGTCTATACGTTACATACATACATACATACATACATACATACATACATACATACATACTCTATTTTATATCTACAGATATTTTTACATTTTCTATTTATATTCCGCATTAGTGATTTTTATGTATGAAATATTCACATTATTCGTATGCATCCTGAAATACATTAAATTCTTAATGGATGTATTGGTGTAATATTTGTTTATATGTCTTAGTGCTCAACTCGTTATAAAAATCTATACAACAAATTCAAATCTTTTCAAAGGCCTCCGCTGATATCTGTGGAATCGTTAGCGATTTTAGAATTTTATAAACAAAATAACTAATCTACACATTTAGATACATGAAGTGTAATCTACACTATATATTATATATATTCACAAATACATACATATAAATCTGCTATTAGAGCAGGTATATTTTTTGTTTACCTTTTTTAAATATTTATTTAATTTTTTTATATTTTTTTGTTAAATATTTACACAACAATATACGTTATTTTTTTGTTCATAAAATATATTAAAAGACAAACAAACAAAGGACCCCCCCCCAACAAATACACTCTTTTTTTTGTATTAAAACATTTTAAATATTCTCGAAAAAATCCTTAAATGAAAAACATAAATAAAAACAAAAAAGTTCTTTAGAAAACAAACATGAAAAATTGTGAAAAATATAAATGATTTTCAAATATTTATGCTGGGAATGCTCCAGGGACCATTTAAGGATAATCCATGGTGTAAAATATTTAAAGAGTTACTTCGATGTAAGTGTAAGTAAGAGAAGTGACCATATTTTTGGATTGTATGGAGAGAGAAATGGATGAAAAATATAAATGATACTTCTGGTGATGAATTTATAAATAACGAGTTGAATTTTCTCCAGAAAGAAGAAAACATTTTAGGAATTTTATTCGAAAAATCTTAAAGCCTTATTTCATATTTTATTCCCTTCTAGTTTAGTATTAGATTAGTTCTAATTCAGTTCAAGTTCAGTTCTAGTTCAAGTTCAATTCCAGTTCAATTCAAGTTCAACTTAAATTCAAGTTCAGTTCAGTTCCATTACAATTGTAATTCAGCTCCAGTTCAGTTTTAATTCCGTTCTATTTCAGTTCTCTTTCTGTTCAAGTTCAGTTCCAGTTCAATTCCAGTTCAGTTCTATTTCAGTTCAAATTCAAGTTCAGTTCAGTTCCATTACAGTTCTAATTCAGTTCCAGTTCTGTTCTAGTTCAGTTTCTATTTCAGTTCAAGTTCAGTTGTAGTAGTTCTCAAAGAGAAAATTTTTTGAGGAAATAAGACTCTCTGAGACCCAAATTCTCTTACCAAACAAAGTATTTGTAAGAGACAAGAAATAAGTTTCTCTAAGAAACAAATTTTCCTAAAAACGTAAAAGTCCCTTCAGCAGAACTTTAAAGTTTAAAGTCCTTTAAAGTAAACATTTCTTATATTTATTATCACCATTAAATCACTTTCGCATTTCTCTATTTAAAATTAATGCTGCAAATCACTATCGACCCTCCCCCCACCCCTCCTTAACAAATTAAAAACCTTTTGAAAGTAATTCTAAACGTCTGTTATTCAATACCATCGGAAGCCATTTACTCGAACAATCTGTTTTAGTTCATAATGAAACTGGGCCATTATATAATCAAGTTTAATCATTTATAATTTTTTTACTTCCTTTAAATGTTTTCTCTTCCATTTTCTATACAGAAAACTAAAACAACAATAAACTGAAACATTCTAACAAAGTGATAAAGAGAAAAGGATACAATGGGAGGATGAAAACTTTAGTTTTATTAAATTTACTCTGGCATTGATTTGTTACAACTTTTAGATAAATTTAAAACAAAAACAAGAACAACAACAACAGCAACAACAAGAAATAAAATATTTGAGATTCTTTTCAAATTGATTGAAACAATGATGCAAACAGATTTTTCATTTTCATCCATCTTCTGCTATTTTATTTTTTGTTTTTGTTTTTATTTTGTTGTTGTATTTTGTTGTTATTTCAATCATTTATCTTGTATACTTTCAATTTTGTTAGTGTTTTTTGTTATTTTTATTATTCTATGAATTTTATATTCAATACTTTGATGCTCTGTTTTTTTGTTTTTATTTTTGCTATTTTTTTTTCCATCCTGTTTTAGTGTAGTTTTCCAACTACACAACACTCTTTTTGTGCCTTTTACCAATACGCAACCAACAAACACTTTGTTAAGTCTTTTATGTATAAAATGTTCATCCGTCTTTTGTGTGCAGAAAATGCTAAAAACAATAACAACAACAACAAACCAACCATCCCGCCCTCCTTTAGGCCGTAATACACATGCAAAACATTTTACATGTAACAGGATACGGATACCAGTCAAATGAAAGTGAAAAACAATTTAAAATGATTTTTTTTTATAAATTTATGAAACATTTTCAGAAAAGTTTAATAAAGAATTTCTATAGCAGAAAATTTAAAGCAAATTTTCCACAAAAAGGAAAATTTTCTTGAAAAAGAAAATTTTGATAAATTTTTCTATAAAAAGAAGATGTTAAAAAATGTTTCTATAAAAAGAAACTTTTGAGAAAATTTTCTATAAAAATATAATTTTTGAGAAATTTTTCATAAAATTTTTTTGAGAAATTTTCCATAAAATTTTTTTGAGAAATTTTTCTATAAAAACAAAATTTTCGAGAAAATTTTCCATAAAAACAAAAAATTTCGAGAAAATTTTCTATAAAAACAAAAATTTCGAGAAAATTTCTATAAAAACAAAAATTTTCGAAATAAAATCTATAGAAACAAAATTTTCGAGAAAATTTTCTATAAAAACAAAATTTTCGAAAAAAAATCTATAGAAACAAAATTTTCGAGAAAATTTTCTATAAAAACAACATTTTCGAGAAAATTTTCTATAAAAACAACATTTTCGAGAAAATTTTCTATAAAAACTAAATTTTCGAGAAAACTTTCTATAAAAACTAAATTTTCGAGAAAATTTTCTATAAAAACTAAATTTTCGAGAAAATTTTTTATAAAAATAAAATTTTTGGGAAAATTTTCTATAAAAACAAAATTTTTGGGAAAATTTTCTATAAAAACAAAATTTTTAGGAAAATTTCCTATAAAAACAAATTTTTAAGAAAATTTTCTATAAAAACCAAATTTTTAGGAAAATTTTCTATGAAAACCAAATTTTTAGGAAAATTTTCTATGAAAACAAAATTTTTAGGAAAATTTTCTATGAAAACAAAATTTTTAGGAAAATTTTCTATGAAAAGAAAATTTTTGAGAAAATTTTCTATAAAAAGAAAATCTTTGAAAGAATTGTCTATAAATGAAAATTTTTGAGAAAATTTTCTATAAAATGAAAATTATTGAGAAAATTTTCTATAAAATTAAAATTATTAAAAAATTTTCTATAAAATGAAAATTTTTGAGAAAATTTTCTATAAAATGAAAATTATTGAGAAAATTTTCTATAAAATGAAAATTATTGAGAAAATTTTCTATAAAATGAAAATTATTGAGAAAATTTTCTATAAAATGAAAATTTTGAGAAAATTTTCTATAAAATGAAAATTTTTGAGAAAATTTTCTATGAAAAGAAAATTTTTGAGAAAATTTTCTATGAAAAGAAAATTTTTGAGAAAATTTTCTATGAAAAGAAAATTTTTGAGAAAATTTTCTATGAAAAGAAAATTTTTGAGAAAATTTTCTATGAAAAGAAAATTTTTGAGAAAATTTTCTATGAAAGAAAATTTTTGAGAAAATTTTCTATGAAAAGAAAATTTTTGAGAAAATTTTCTATGAAAAGAAAATTTTTGAGAAAATTTTCTATGAAAAGAAAATTTTTGAGAAAATTTTCTATGAAAAGATAATTTTTGAGAAAATTTTCTATGAAAAGATAATTTTTGAGAAAATTTTCTATGAAAAGAAAATTTTTGTGAAAATTTTCTATGAAAAGAAAATTTTTGAGAAAATTTTTTTATGAAAAGAAAAATAAAATCTTTGAGAGAATTGTCTATAAATGAAAATTCTTATACTGGAACCAAGATTTCTATCCATGGACAAGTACTGTGTGAACTGGAAACAGTTCGACGGCATTACTTGAGTTAATAGTTTTAATGAAAAAAAATTTGTTAAGAATTTATTGATCTCAGTTCCTATTTAGAGACAAAAATCTTTTAAAATTTCCTCTAAGGACAAAATTTATTGTAAATTTCCTTTAAAAATAGAAATTAAAAAAAAAACAACATGTTTTTTATATCGCTTATTTGCTGCAAGATCACCATAATTAAAAATAATATAAAGTTTTCAGTCATTAATTCCAAGAAATAAGATTCTGTGAAAAATTAATTTTTTTGAGTTATAACTATCTTGCAGCAAATGAGCGATATCTTCACATAAAACTGCTCTTAATTTTAGTTTTAATAATTAAATAAATTCTGTTATTTTGTTTTTTTTTTTTTTGATCTTCTTGATCTCCTTTAAGGTTTTCAGATGATTTTTATTCATTTTCGTCATCAATATTTTTATTATTACTTTTTTTTTTTAAAGTTTTAATAACAACAATCAACATTTTAATTTAAATCTCTTTACAAACAACTTTTAAGGATGCAAAATTACATTTCAAATTTACCATGAGAAGAACAAAAAAAGCGAAACGAAACGAAATTACTTTGGAATCAACTAAAATAAACTATAAAAATTATTATTTGAATTTAGATAGATGGATTTCATTGTATATCATCTGGTTAGAAAATATTCTTACAAACACACACATACACTCTTAGTCAATAATTTGAATCATACACATATGCAGTAACTTATACTGAAGCGGTTCCCATAGTGTTTCAAACGGAAAAAGAAATGGAAAGAAATCTGCTACTTCCGAAAGGCTGGTGTAGAAGAAGAGGTGTAGGCAAATTCAAGTTTTTAGTTTGGTCTTTGTGGACCTAAAGGAGGTCAGTCCACAGGTTGGTCACATCGAGTCATAAAACTTTTTGTAGGTCTTGACAAATGTTAAAAATCAGTTCAGATGGAACCCTGTGGACTGACCCCAATTACGTCCACAAAATACAAAAACTTCAACTATCACTGCGTGAAATTTCATTGAAAATTCGGAAGTTTCAGATTTATTTCCATTTCATTTTTCATTTGAAACACTGTGAGGTGTCTCCACATTCGTTCATACATTCATCCAACCATACATTCATCCATTTTTAGATATTTTATTCAAAAAGTAATAACTGTCATGCCAATTTTTCTGTCCATATTCATATAAAAACAACACAAAATTTATATACATTTTTTTCCTAAATCAAGAATAAAATAATAAAAAAATCAACAACAACAAAAACTAAATTGACAACTTGATATTAAAAAAATAAATAAAAAACAAAAACAACAACTGAAAGAGAATGAAAAAAATGGCAACCGAAAACCAACTAGAAATACACTTGAAACCATTATTGATGATATGAATACACAAACACAACGAAACACATACACACAGATACACTTATAAACAGATACAAATACAAATAAATAAAAAAGAAATTAAAAATAACAAAAAAGTTATAGAACAAAAATGGGGGAGGAGAAAAAGAGCAGGAACAGCAAAAATAGTTAAAAAATATATAAATTCATTCATTCACTCATTTAGTCAGTCAGTCATTCATTCAATCAGTCAGTCCGTTAGTTTCTAGTGTGTTACAAGTATCAATTGAATCGAAGCATCAGGAGTAGTTCAAGCACAAACTATTAGTTCTTCTTATTATTGCAATGCGAATAGTTGTTGTTATTGTTATTATTGTTGTTGTAGTTTGTTATTATTTTTGTAGTTTTACGATGACGATTTCGTATTAAATTCATATACAACTTTTTGATGGTTCATTATTGCAGCGTTTTATATTGATATTTTCTATGCAGCTGCTGATGGTTCCACAAACAACAACAAAAACTAACTTTGAAAACAAGTAAGAATTCTATATTCGGTTATGACGAATCTTTAAACCCTCTTCCCAAATGGATATGAGGTAAATATGTTATGTTTCGTACATATACACTCACACATATGCTCACAAATGTATAAAATATATAAACGATTTTCTTTACTTAGAACCACTAAATGAGTCATCAAATTAGTTATATTTTTTTGGGATATAACATTTTTTTCAACTGAACCGATTTTCATAATTTTTGGGAGTGGGTAATGACGTACACAAAGCAGAAAATTGTGGCAAAATTTCATTTGTGGATTTATAATTGACTATTTCACGATTTTTTTTATTTGAACAAAAAGGTTGCCTCAGATATCGATCTATATCTCTAAATGTATTGAACCAATTTGGCTGGTTTTAAATAGCATATAATCAGGCGAAATTTCATTGAGCTCTGTCAATTGTTGTGAATGTGAACCAATAACAGACATACAGTCCAAACTGACAATTCAGATTTTGATTTGATGCATTAATATATATATATATATATATATATATATATATATATATATATATATATATATATATATATATATATATATATATATATATATATATATATATATATATATATATATATATAATATATATATATATATATATATATATATATATATATATATATATATATATATATATATATATATATATATATATATATATATATCTACTTTATGGGGTCTGAGATGATTCCTTCTTAGCATTACACACGGTATGACAAATTTAATAAACCCACTTTACCCCTTCTAATGGTGGAGGATATAAAAATATTATTAAAAAAGTAACAAACATTTCGTTGATTGAAAAGTCATATTAGAAAAGGTCACAAAAATATACAAACCGTTATATAAATCTACGAGGCGGGATAATAAAAATTCTTAAAATGATAATCCTAATTCTTAAGCTTCACTCTTAACCCTCGTAACTTCATACTGTATTTAGTACAATTGCAATTGAAATAGTGGAAAAAATAAACATATAAATAAATGTATGTGTGCATGTGCATGGCACACAAAAATACACCCACTTTTATATAAAAACTCTCTCGCACACACTCACACACCCACTGATACAATAACAATAAAGTCAACTAAAAAGGAAAATTGCTTCTCATACATTTTTATAAAATTTTTACTTGTTTTTCACAAAAAATATGAGTTTTTCAAATAAAAATAAAATTGAATAAAAATATAAAAATTGCACAAAGAATCGATTAGTGGTTTACTAACGTTATGAACACAATACATACAAACAAAGACACACACTCATACATGCAAACATACATACATACATACATACATACATACATACATACATACATACATACAGAAATATATACACGAAATGAAAACAAGTTTATAAATTATAAGAAAAATTTTAATTTAATTTTCCTTTTTAAAATTGAGAGAGACCAACTTTAGAGAAAGTTTTCTTATGAATTTCAATAAAAGAAACATTTAAGATATTTTCTATGAAAGAAAAATTGAGATAAAATTTTCTATGAAAGAAAATTAAGAGAAAAATAAATGTTTTGAAAATTTAAAAAAGAAATTTTTTTATGAAAACTTTCTATAAATCGAAAATTATGCGAAAAATTCCTATTGATTTTTTATATAAATTTAGAGAAAATTTTCTATAAAGAGAAAAATAAGAGAAAATTTTCTGTAAAGAGAAAAATAAGAGAAAATTTTCTGTAAAGAGAAAATGAAGGGAAAATTTTCTATAAAAAGAAAATGAAGAGAAAATTTTCTATAAAAGAAAATTTAGAGAAAATTTTCTACAAAAAGAAATTTAGGGAAAATTTTCTATAAAAAGAAAATTTAGAAAAAATTTTCTATAAAAAGAAAATTTAGAAAAAATTTTCTATAAAAAGAAAATTTAGAGAAAATTTCTATAAAAAGAAAATTTAGAGAAAATTTTCTATAAAAAGAAAATTAAGAGAAATTTTTCTATAAAAAGAAACTAAGAGAAAATTTTCTATAAAAAAGAAATTAAGAGTAAATTTTCTATAAAAAGAAAATAAGAGAAAATTTTCTATAAAAAGAAAATTTAGAGAAAATTTTCTATAAAAAGAAAATTTAGAGAAAATTTTCTATAAAAATTAGAATTTTAAAGAAATTTAGAGAAAATTTTCTATAAAAGAAAATTTTAGAGAAAATTTTCTATAAAAAGAAAATTTAGAGAAAATTTTCTATAAAAAGAAAATTTAGAGAAAAATTTTCTATAAAAAGAAAATTTAGAGAAAATTTTCTATAAAAAGAAAATTTAGAGAAAATTTTCTATAAAAAGAAAATTTAGAGAAAATTTTCTATAAAAAGAAAATTTAGAGAAATTTTCTATAAAAAGAAAATTTAGAGAAAATTTTCTATAAAAAGAAAATTTAGAGAAAATTTTCTATAAAAAGAAAATTTAGAGAAAATTTTCTATAAAAAGAAATTTAGAGAAAATTTTCTATAAAAAGAAAATTTAGAGAAAATTTTCTATAAAAAGAAAATTTAGAGAAAATTTTCTATAAAAAGAAAATTTAGAGAAATTTTCTATAAAAGAAATTTAGAGAAAATTTTCTATAAAAGAAAATTTAGAGAAAATTTTCTATAAAAAGAAAATTAGAGAAAATTTTCTATAAAAGAAAATTAAGAGAAAATTTCTATAAAAAGAAAAATTTAAGAGAAAATTTTCTATAAAAAGAAATTTAGAGAAAATTTTCTATAAAAAGAAATTTAGAGAAAATTTTCTATAAAAAGAAAATTTAGAGAAAATTTTCTATAAAAAGAAAATTTAGAGAAAATTTTCTATAAAAAGAAAATTTAGAGAAAATTTTCTATAAAAAGAAAATTTAGAGAAAATTTTCTATAAAAAGAAAATTAAGAAGAAAATTTTCTGCTAAGGAAAGAGGACAACGTTTACTATAAAAAAGAAAATTAAGAGAAAAAAGAAAGTTAGGAAAAACATTTTCTATAAAACGAAAATTAAGAGAAATTTTTTTACAAAAAATTCGGATAAAGAAATTTGTCGCAGTTAATCCAACAACAAAATTCATTGAATGTTTTGTACAAACCTAACGGTAAATGCGAGATTTCACTTGAACATAAATTTATCGTAAATTTTCTCTATACATAAAATTTATCGTAAATTTTCTCTATAACATAAAATTTATCGTAAATTTTCTCTAAACATAAAATTTATCGTAAATTTTCTCTAACATAAAATTTATCGTAAATTTTCTCTAAACATAAAATTTTATCGTAATTTTCTCTAAACATAAATTTATCGTAAATTTCTCTAAACATAAAATTTATCGTAAATTTTCTTCTAAACATAAAATTTATCGTAAATTTTCTCTAAACATAAAATTATCGTAAATTTTCTCTAAACATAAAATTTATCGTAAATTTTCTCTAAACATAAAATTTATCGTACATTTTCTCTAAAAATAAAATTTAACGTAAATTTTCTCTAAACATAAAATTTATCGTAAATTTTCTCTAAACATAAAATTTATCGTAAATTTTCTCTAAACATAAAATCTATCGTAAATTTTCTCTAAACATTAAAATTTATCGTAAATTTCTTCTAAAGAAAAAATTCATCGTAAATTTTTTCTACAAACAGAATTTATCGTAAATTTTCCTTAAACAAAAAAATTGTAGTAAATTTTCTCTAAACATAAAATTTATAGTAAATTTCTTCTAAAGACAAAATTCATTGTAAATTTTCTCTACAAACAAAATTTATCGTAAATTTTCTCTACAAACAAAATTTATCGTAAATTTTCTTCAAACATAAAATTTATAATTTTTTCTGTGAAAACAAATTTTTCAAAAATTTTTTAAAAAATAAGATTTATCGAAATTTTTTGTCAAATCGAAAAATGTCTTAAAAAACAAAATGAACAAAAGAAAATCTTATGGAAAATCTCTAAGAAATTAAAAGAAAAAATTTTATTCTTTAGTTTGTCAGTTGTTTCTATTGCCATAATGATAAATAATTTTTTTCAATATTGATAATTGAAAGTAACAACCATAAATTTCTATTGTTTTTGTAAGATTTTATTTTTATAATTTTTAATATTTTTGTTATTGTTGTTGCCGTTTCTTTTACTTTGCTTTCATCTGCAATTTATCAAGCATCAATTTCTGTATCTCTTCAAAAATGTTTGTTGTTGTCGCAAATATCAAATTGAAAAAGAAATAACAACAACAACAACAAAAACAAGAAAAGAACTCATTCAACCAACAAACAGTCATCCTCCTCAATTCAGATACATTTTTCAGATTCATATCAGAATTTGATAGATTGTTAGATGGAACGAAGGATGGAAGGATGAGTGCTAAAGGGGCAGGGGAGAGAGAGAGAAGAGACCTTGCAAAACTTAACTATAAAGATGGCAAATAGAAGTTGTTGCTGTTTGCTGTATTGACGATGATGTTGCTACTGTTGTTGCTGTTTGCTGCTATAAGTTTCTGCATCACTGCGGATAGAGAACTACATGGGCGCAAGGACGTTAGTTTTCTTGTTTTTTATTATTTCCTTTTTAACTGTTTTTTTTTTTATTTTTTGTTTCTGTTCATCTCATCTCTCATATCTTTCTATCTAAATATATTTTGGCATAAACTGGTGTCATTTGCTTTAGTTGCCGTGTGATTGGAAGAAATTTTCCAACCATCCAAGTATATGAATCCCTGAATGTTTGAATGAGTGAACGAATGAATGAATGAATGATTGAAAGACTAAATGAATGTTATTCAAACTGAATTGTATATGATGAACATGATTTTGATTCTGAATTTTCAGTTTCATTTTTATTTCATCTTCTACCAATTTTTTTCTTCATGTAACAGAAAAATATTACACTTGAAAAAAAATCATGATAAGAATAAAAATAAAAACAAATTATAAAATTTTACAGTCGGTCAAGCCAGACTATGTTATACCCTACACCACATTGTAAGTTGTAAATGACAGCTACGAAAAATTTATGAACGTACCTCGTACAATTTGCCTTTCTAATTTATGATTTAGTGTGAAGTACATTATTATGATACCAACATTTATGCGAACTTATGTGCGTTTGAAAATGTTTTTTTAGGGGGGTTTATATTGGAGTTAGAAGATATGATGGACCGACCGTCCTATAATCTCAGCATCAATTTAAGATGGTATTTATGTCAATAATATGACCAGTTGTTGTTATTAAAACACCAACATGTGAGATTTATGCGCTTCAAAGTGATATTTGGAAAGGGGGCTTGTATGGAATTATAAGACGTTTTGGACTAATACATTTGTATGGGAGCTATCTGAAATATTGGACCGAATATAACCAATTCAAAAGCCTCAAAAAATACATGTTCGAAATTTCATCAAGATATTTTTAAAAATTGCGACCTGTAGAATATTCACAACATTAATATGGGTAGCCAGCCAGACAGACGGACGGGAATCGTTAAATCGACTCAGCAAATGATTCTGGGTCAAACGGTATACTTAGAGATGGGTGATACAAACATCCGCACAAACCCATAATACCTCAACCACCCGCGGAGGTGTAGGGCATAAAAACCTTTTAAATGTTCAAATTCATGTAATTGACCAAAAAAAGCGACAGAACAGAAGAGTCAGAGCCAAGCAGAGCTTTTCAAAAAAATCCCTTTTCTCCATTTTAATGATACTTGTAATTGTGGTTTTGAGGGGGAAATAAGTCGAAAAAAATTTATTCCAAAAAAAAAATGTTACAAAATTCTTTTGATTCATAATGAAATTGATAATCAAAGATGAATTTTAGCAAAAATGAGGAAAAAAAGACTGTTGAAAATGATTTGATGAGTTTGTGAAAAGGCACTAGAGTGAATTTTTCTTTTATTCTTTGGTGAAAACATTAAGACATAATTTTCTTTTCAATGATAATTTTAACTGCAGTTTTTCTCAAAAATGTCTTAAGAAGTTTAAGCTAAATAACGATTTCAAGTACAAATAAAGCGCTTTTCACAATAAGCTTCACTTTCTTTTTAAAGTGCTAAACATTTTTAAAGTTTATTTTCTTTTCAGAATTAGGAACACATTTTCCTCTTCTCCAATGACAAAGTTTCAGAAAATTTTCTACAAAACAATTAAAAAAAAAAAAATCTTTAAAGACAAAATTTAGTGAACTTTTTTCGAAACACAAAATTTATCGTAAATTTCCTCTAAAGAAAAAATTTTGTGAAAATTTCCTCTAAAGACAAAATTTTGTGAAAATTTCCTCTAAAGACAAAATTTTGTGAAAATTTTCTCTAAAGACAAAATTTTGTGAAATTTTCCTTTAAAGACAAATTTTGTGAAAATTTTCTCTAAAGACAAAATTTTGTGAAAATTTTCTCTAAAGACAAAATTTGTGAAAATTTTCTCTAAAGACAAAATTTTGTGAAAATTTCCTCTAAAGACAAAATTTTTTGAAAATTTTCCCTAAAGACAAAATTATCGTAAATTTCTCTAAAGACAAAATTTTTGTGAAAATTTCCTCTAAAGACAAAATTTTGTGAAAATTTCCTCTAAAGACAAAATTTTGTGAAATTTTCTCTAAAGACAAAATTTTGTGAAAATTTTCTCTAAAGACAAAATTTTTTGAAAATTTTCTCTAAAGACAAAATTTTTTGAAAATTTTCCCTAAAGACAAAATTTTGTGAAAATTTCCTCTAAAGACAAAATTTTGTGAAAATTTCCTCTAAAGACAAAATTTTGTGAAAATTTTCTCTAAAGACAAAATTTTGTGAAAATTTCTCTAAAGACAAAATTTGTGAAAATTTTCTCTAAAGACAAAATTTTGTGAAAATTTTCTCTAAAGACAAAATTTGTGAAAATTTTCTCTAAAGACAAATTTTGTGAAAATTTTCTCTAAAGACAAAATTTTGTGAAAATTTTCTCTAAAGACAAAATTTTGTGAAAATTTTCTCTAAAGACAAAATTTTGTGAAAATTTTCTCTAAAGACAAAATTTTGTGAAAATTTTCTCTAAAGACAAAATTTTGTGAAAATTTTCTCTAAAGACAAAATTTTGTGAAAATTTTCTCTAAAGACAAAATTTTGTGAAAATTTTCTCTAAAGACAAAATTTTGTGAAAATTTTCTCTAAAGACAAAATTTTGTGAAAATTTTTCTCTAAAGACAAAATTTTGTGAAAATTTTCTCTAAAGACAAAATTTTGTGAAAATTTTCTCTAAGAAAAAATTTTGTGAAAATTTTCTCTAAAGAAAAAATTTTGTGAAAATTTTCTCTAAAGAAAAAATTTTGTGAAAATTTTCTCTAAAGAAAAAATTTTGTGAAAATTTTCTCTAAAGAAAAAATTTTGTGAAAATTTTCTCTAAAGAAAAATTTTTGTGAAAATTTTCTCTAAAGAAAAAATTTTGTGAAAATTTTCTCTAAAGAAAAAATATTGTGAAAATTTTCTCTAAAGAAAAAATTTTGTGAAAATTTTCTCTAAAGAAAAAATTTTGTGAAAATTCTCTAAAGAAAAAATTTTGTGAAAATTTTCTCTAAAGAAAAAATTTTGTGAAAATTTTCTCTAAAGAAAAAATTTTGTGAAAATTTTCTCTAAAGAAAAAATTTTGTGAAAAATTTCTCTAAAGACAAAATTTGTAAAAAATTTTCTCTAAAGACAAAAATTTTTTGAAAAAATTTTCTCTAAAGACAAAATATTGTAAAAAATTTTCTCTAAAGACAAAATATTGTAAAAAATTTCTCTAAAGACAAAAATTTTGTAAAAATTTTCTCTAAAGACAAAATTTTGAAAAAAATTTCTCTAAAGACAAAATTTTGTAAAAAATTTTCTCTAAAGACAAAATTTTGTAAAAAATTTTCTCTAAAGACAAAATTTTGTAAAAAATTTTCTCTAAAGACAAAAATTTGTAAAAAATTTTCTCTAAAGACGAAATTTTGTGAAAATTTTCTCTAAAGACGAAATTTTGTGAAAATTTTCTCTAAAGACGAAATTTTGTGAAAATTTTCTCTAAAGACGAAATTTTGTGAAAATTTTCTCTAAAGACGAAATTTTGTGAAAATTTTCTCTAAAGACGAAATTTTGTGAAAATTTTCTCTAAAGACGAAATTTTGTGAAAATTTTCTCTAAAGACGAAATTTTGTGAAAATTTTCTCTAAAGACGAAATTTTGTGAAAATTTTCTCTAAAGACGAAATTTTGTGAAAATTTTCTCTAAAGACGAAATTTTGTGAAAATTTTCTCTAAAGACGAAATTTTGTGAAAATTTTCTCTAAAGACGAAATTTTGTGAAAATTTTCTCTAAAGACAAAATTTTGTGAAAATTTTCTCTAAAGAAAAAAATTTGTGAAAATTTCCTCTAAAGACAAAATTTTGTGAAAATTTCCTCTAAAGACAAAAATTTTGTTGAAAATTTCCTCTAAAGACAAAATTTTGTGAAAATTTCCTCTAAAGACAAATTTTGTGAAAATTTTCTCTAAAGGCAAAATTTTGTGAAAATTTTCTTAGTGAAAATTTTCTCTAAAGACAAAAATTTTGTGAAAATTTTCTCTAAAGACAAAATTTTGTGAAAATTTCTCTAAAGACAAAATTGTGAAAATTTTCTCTAAAGACAAAATTTTGTGAAAATTTTCTCTAAAGACAAAATTTAGTGAAAATTTTCTCTACAGACAAAATTTATCGTAAATTTCCTCTACAGACAAAATTTATCGTAAATTTCCTCTACAGACAAAATTTATCGTAAATTTCCTCTACAGACAAAATTTATCGTAAATTTCCTCTACAGACAAAATTTATCGTAAATTTCCTCTACAGACAAAATTTATCGTAAATTTTCTCTAAAGACAAAATTTATCGTAAATTTTCTCTACAAAATTTATCGTAAATTTCCTCTAAAGACAAAATATATCGTAAAATTCCTAAATTCCTAAAGACAAAATTTATCGTAAATTTCCTCTAAAGACAAAATATATCGTAAAATTCCTCTAAAGACAAAATTTATCGTAAATTCCCTCCAAAGACAAAATTTATCGTAAATTTGCTTGAAATGCAAAATTTATCGTAAATTTCAAAAATTTTAAGCGCAAAACTTGAACTATACAATCAGAGAAGTCGCTCGGTAGTTAGTGGATTATTTCCATTATAATTTCGTAAGAAACCCTACGTCACCTAAACGTATGATTGATATTAATGAAATCAAAAATTAATATCAATCATTCGCTAAATAAAAACTTTTTAATTAGAAAATATTTTCATAATTAAAAAATTAAAAATAAATAAGAAAATTTAAAAATATTAAGAAGGATTATCATCATATTGTTAAAAAATGACAATTATTAGCGGTTTTTATTTATTTTGTTTATTTTTTTTGTCCAAAAAATGAAATCAATTAAACCTTTTTTTGGTAGTTTTCTTTTATTTAGTTTGGACTAAAATTGTTTTACTTCATCCTTTATCATTTCTTGAAGATTTACCGTTAATTAAAATTCTTCGAAATTTCGAAAATTAGTTAGTGTTTTGTGTATGTGTGTCTGTGCTCATGACCCTCTTCATTTTGATTTCTAACTTTCTTTCTTGATTGTTTCTTTTTTGACTTTTGTTTTATTTCTTTTTGATTTTTAATAAATAAATTTTGTATAAATTTCATTTTTGGCTTAATTTTTGTTTGTATTTAACATTCTTTCTTGCTCTTCTTTTCCTTTGTTTGATATTTAATAATGTTTCTTAGTCAGTTTTTATGCTGAAGATTTTTCCCAAAAAACTTTTAGCTGATGGTTTTATTATTGTTGACTTAATTTTTAATTTTTTATTCTTTTTCCAACTTTTTTTTCTGTATTTTTCACCACAAGTGAAAAAGAGGTTATATAACTATTATCATTCCGGATGTAACACCAAGAAGGAATTATTTAAGATCTCATAAATTCTAGTGTCAAATAAAATTTTGCTTTAATTGAAACATATGACTTTTGTGGAGATCTCACATTCAAGCGAATTGTCCAAATCAAGTAAGACTTGTTCAAATTATTTAGTGTTCCCGAACTTAGTTTGATGTTTAAAATCTGCTAAATCGGTTAAGGGCAAAAGGAATTATAGACCGATATATGGGACAACCTCAAAATTCTGTTAGAAAAAAATTCAATTATGTGACGATTTTTAAAAAAGTAAATTTTATATAGTGAATTTATCCTGACGGCAAAATTTTATTGAAATCGTTATGTTAGAAATCAAAAAAATATGGAGATTGAAAATTAAAAAAAAAAAAAAAAACATGTGGAAAATTATTTAAGTGCGAAATTTCAGGAAAATTATAAAATTTTCGCAATTTTGCAGTATAAAAAATTATATTTAGACTTTAATAAATTTGAAATAAATAATAATATTTATCCGAAATGTCTGTATAATGTTTGTGAACTTGTCTTTAAATCAATGAAATTAAAATTCCTACATTTCCTTAAGAAAATGCCCAAAATCCCCATAGAAACAATTTCATAGAAAAAACTATAATTTTTGCAATTTTGTTGAAAATAAAATTTACATTTGAATATCAGTAAAATTGAAACAAATAACGTTAATTATCCAAAATTCTAGTATAATATTTCTGAACTTGTCCTTAAATCAGAGCACTCAAAAACATAGCAAATTACCAAAAAGAAAGTACCCAAAATTTCAATCCCTCTAAAACGGTTTAAAAAATTTTAGTTTTATCATTTTAAAGAACATCCTGTCATCGCAAGAGA